>KN716478.1:36122-67277 GCA_000816705.1 Dictyocaulus viviparus | reverse complement strand
TTCTCATTTTTACTATAGGGCAAAAGGTTTTTTTTTTTGCGAAAATAAGTTGTTGTACTGTCCAGGAAGATCATAAAATATAAAAAAATGTTTTATACATTTTGTAAGTTTATAAATGCCAATGAATTATGAGCTTTGGAATTCCTTATTTTCTTGGATATCAGTGTACTAAAAGTGGGGATGCTGTGGCGGAGGTGACACAGTGATACGCCAATCCTAATAAGTTTGTGGGTTGCCCCAGGTCTACGAAGTCCACCATCCCCCGTGATCGGTAAATTGGTACCAGAAAAATCTGGTTAATAAGCTAGTTACACCAGCTCTGACGTGGTGAATAGTGTTCAACACAAATCATTGTGATGACTAGGCTCGCATTTGAACACCTCCACAGTATAACTTTAAACAGAAATGCGTATTCGTATCCCAAAACAACGGATTGATCTACGCCAAAGCTTATCGTATCTAATCTTATCGGTACTGAATGGATATTGAATATGTAGTAACAACCAAGTGCATTCATCAAACTGCTTTTTCCCGTATTTGGACGACCAAATATTACCGCTCGTAAGCCGTTATGCACAATTTCAGCGCCTTTGGAGCGCTTCTCCAGCCACTTGACTTCCTGCAGTATCGGGGCAAGGATATCACTAAAATAAACATTTTGAGTAACTTTCCTTAAAACAAGTCAACTTCGCTGTTAATAGGAGGAAATGAACCAGTAGTGCGAAGTATCCTAAGAAATTCATTCCTACTTTATTTCGTATTCTAACACTTTTGTAAATTCAATTGCTCTTTATTTTATGAAACCAATCAAATTACAGTATAATTGGAGCAAATGCTTGCTACTTTCCTCGCCATTCGCTAAAAAAGTACCGCTTTAACAGCGTAGTGATGACAATGCTCGTCACTGATCATGATACTCTGATGAACAAAGGTATGAAAGCTTTCTAGCCTGTCCTTCACACCTCTCTTCATACACATTTATGCCACATCTTACTCTACCTTCATATCCTCTCATTCAATTCGGTCTCACGCACACTTATGCACGAAGACTGCCGTCCATACGACTCTCATAGTTTATATTTATAAAAGTTTTTTCATATTGAATAAAGGTCCAATAATTATAGTTTGAAGTACATCACCCAAATTTGGAATAAACCTCACGGTTGCCGAATTCAAGCCAATATAATGATCACCATCTTAATCAATGATATGTGAACATTTCCTGGCCATAGATTGGTTGATTTCTTACTAAATAGAACAGAATGCGCTATTCTGTAAAAGTGCAACATTGAGCCATTCTTAAGGTTCTTCTCTCTATGTTGTGTTTTACTTCAGAAGTTGTCCTTCATAAACGTCAGCACTGATAATCCGCTTGTCCTTTATTAAACTGTCGAGCAACATGCCCTGCCAGTTCAAAAAAACCAACAGCATAACCTTTGAAGCACAAAATTCGGTTGAGCTAATGTGTTTTCGTCACGAGACACCCAGTACGCATATAATGTGTTGCTTTCAGGTAGGCCCATTCCCAGTATTCGGTCAATGCAAGAGGTGTCCATCAAAGCAATTTGTATCAGCTCATTTTATTAAGGAGACGAACGATGCTGTCACAACAGCACATGCAATTCCATTTGTGGTGCAGTGCATCTTTTTCTACAATGATTGACCTATTCAAATGAAGTCAAATCTCACAGCACGTATCGCCTTGGCCGAAACGCTTAAAGCAATGGCTCATAGTTTTATCGATAGTAATGCTGGCCCTGTCGCAGTGTTTTCGGCCGATATCATCAGATTAACAGCCAAGAGACAAGAATAATAAAAGAATGATAAAGATTAGCAAGAAGAATAATTCTAGCAGAAATCTACTTGTTCTATGAGGGATAAAACACGACCATTTAATCCACTATAGGGATAAAACATGAATATTTATTTCACTATCAACAACTAACTATTTCAGTAACTATGTTCAAAGGAAAGACCACGTTTAGACTTTATGCATGACGCGATTTTTGGTAAAGATTTAGGGAAATATTAAAAATTTTTATAACAACTACCGTATATCATCAATGTTGCTGCTCACATGTTCACCAAAATCCATTAGAACAAATGTGCGCATCATCGCTTCAGACAGCAAGTCACTATAATTTATAAAAAAAAATACGTTAATAACATACCCAATAAAGAATAATTCGATATCTCCAAACAAGGAAACTCACGACATGAAGAAAAATCATAATAAACATACCGTATACGGCACGCTTCAGCACCGCCCCTCATTTGACTTAATGACGTTCTACGCTGTCTCTCCGTTTCAGCGTTAATCAAATTGCGTAATCCATGTACTTCATGCAAGTCCATTTTCCCATTGAAAAATGCTCTAGATAACTGTACATAAACCAAAATATTACGGACAATATTTCATAGCGTACGTTATCAAAATGAGAACTCTACACACTGATCATAAATATTTGACATGATACTAGGCTCATATTGACTCACAACCTCGTTATTTCATTACTGAAAGACACTAAAGTATGTCAGCTTTATGTAAATTGTTTTATTTTCTATTTTCAAAACGGAAGACCTGAAACACATTATTTGAATGGAACCTTTTTTACTCGTGTGTACGATTAGAACTACTCAATATCAAGTATGGTTATTATGTGGAATACAGACAAAAAAAAAGAGCCGTAAGAGATTTTGGGAACGTTGCGGTATATGGTATACTACGGTACTATGCTGCCTCATGGGTTCAGTATTAACTGCTACGAAAGTTCATCTTTTTCTGTTTATATCATCATTTTTTTCTCAACAAAACAAAGAATTATATTATGTTAAATCATACAAGAGTTCAGAATGATTTAAACTGGTATAGAGCATTTAAGGTATAAGATGTCACCTTTTAGTAAATTCACCACGATTTGCTTGACGTACGCCTTCGAAATTCGCTAATCGTTTAGATAAAGCATTTGCCACAGCTCTACTACCATGTACAAATAACTCAGCAGTGTCCTCACCAGTGAATGTTGATGGACCTTATCCAAAATAAAAAAAAGATTCGAATTTTGAAAAACATAAATAAGATTAGACACCACGAAACACTCATTAGAATTGGAACTTAAGATTATAATCAGAATTTAGCTAACGTTTGCCAATCAATCATTTCACTTTAAATCAATTTTATTTGTTACAAGAAAAATCTTAGACGTACTACGTTACACCCACTTACTCCTGCATCATCTAATTTCACATCATGGAGAATGGTATATTTGTTGCATATCAAACACTTTTTAGCAGTTTAAGTGAAAAAAATTGAATGATACCCTCATACTTCAGACGTAATTTAACTCTACAAATGCTAAAATACGCATTGTGCGTAAACACAACTCAGAAACACAAGCATATATATATATCACGTATCTACAAGAATACCTTGCTAATAATGAAGCATGTTGAGGAAAGAATAAATTCAAATCGTGAAAAAATCGCTAAACTACATCGTTTTTTATACTCAATTCGAACCCATACCACAAGGTTCGGACACCATAAGTTCATTTCGTTGGACTCTTCACATATTAACAAAACAATGACACAAGTAAGCAACAAGCAAAAATTTCATGTAAAAAAAGTAATGCTATACACCTGGCATGTACACTGCCATTCCTGAGTCAAGAATGTCATTCTCTTTAGTATAGATTTTGGTGTATCGCAATTCCTTTGGATTCCACTTTTCTTTTCGAGTTATCTCGCGTAATACGGCTAATGAACGGCTACCTTCAACAAGTACTGACAAATAAGGTAAATAATCAATAATCAATACTGACGAATGTGGTTGACAATAATCAGAGCTGTTTTCGTAGAATCAAACGTTTCAGAACAACATCGTACCACCAAAATTTCTATCATGCACTGATTCATGTACGTTATGGTGAACTTTTGCACCTGTTTTTCTACAAATCTTAGGTCCTTATGAATTAAAGAGAACAATAGGTTGAAAACCGTAGATTCAATCAACATTTAGTACCTGACAGCCTAAAAACAGCAATTGCCGATGGCAATGCTCCCGAACTAAGTGCAAATATAGTGGCCATAGCTAAAAAAGCATCAGAATAGAAGCTCCAATAAAGCTTTATGAGAAGACAAACACTAAAAAAATTATAAAGAGATGATGTGCACCGAATCGCATGCATCAAAAACTAATATGTATTACATTGCAAACAAAAATTTAATGAGATCACGAGAAACCGACATCAACAGGATTCATTATACAACATCGAAAGAACCGATTTTTATGCTTCACAATGCAGGGAAACTAATAAAAGTGAGAGAGGAAGCATCAAATCAGCAATTTTTAGATTGATTGAAATCAAGCACCAAAACAACCTTCGAAAGGTGACTAAAGGTGGAATCATTTTGTAGAGTAATTAATCATCAGAGCATATTGGACTCGTGAAGGCTATACATATATTATTGGGCACCGAGTTATCAAGACAAGGTAGTGTTTATTCGATCTAGTGACGAGCCGAACAAGTGCGCAAATGTGAACAACTAGATACAACTTCCAAAGGTAACACTGCGAAATTCCATGACTATGAATGTTTCATGTTCAAGTACTCGTAACAAGCAAATATACTGGACTAGAACAACCCACTATGTTTTTCGTTTAGTATAATTATGTCATTTTCACCCATAACTTGACTTCTATTCGAGTTCATATCATTTGCTAAACTATAATATGTTCCTTCGAAAATTGAGTACTTTTATACACTCCTTAATATTAGGTATTAAATACTTTGGATCCGAAACGTAATCCAACAATGGTGGCGGCAATGGTAACAAGCGAATTCGATTTGAATTAGTTGACAGTCGGATTTGAAGGCGGCAAAGGTATTGTAATCGTGGAAGAAGTGCCAAACGCGATAACGGATGTCGTAGTTGAATTTCAGATGCCTCTGCTTCAGCACCACGCCGATGCATCAAAATGTCTCGTTCGTGGCTATACGATATCTATAATCCACAAAAATAATATCTGAAAAAAGAAGAGCAGTGAAGTGTCACTAGCTTACATGGATAGCATGTTGCAACAAATCCACTACGCTCTCAGATCTCTCTAGCGAAAGCGGACCACCCAAATGTGCATATTGACCATTTATTTCCACACGTGAATGAAACACTTTATCTTAAATATTGCAAATTTGTAGTTATTGAAGAAGAATTCCACCTCAAGTTTTTGACATTACCAGAAAACGCTATTTGCATATTTTGAATCATTGATAAAAACTATAGAAACACATCTATAGATGTAGAATATCAACAAAAATATTTCAGCAATAAATCAACTAACCACTATGCTTGTAACTGACTGTGAAAAGGTGACTGTCGCTGTGGCTATCTCGAACTAGGAACGACCCATTATCACATAATAAAAGAAGCTTCTCAGCCGCTCGCCATGGCAAATCTCCCCAGTACCTGGGAAGTCCATGGCATCAAAAATATTGGGATTAGAAAAGTGCAGATATATACCTAATTTGTTCATTTTTGAATCCAGACATGTGCAACTGCATAGATCAAAGAACCGATAAATTCTCTACTGTTTCGTATGAAACAACGACAGACTTCTCAATATTAACTTAAAACATCCGAATACATTTAACAAAAAACAAAATTGAAAACGTTCCAACTACATTTAACGGAGAATCAAACATTGAACCACCACTAAAAATGTATTTGGAGAAGATAAAAAATCATACCATGGACATGCCTTCAATTCAGACAACCTTTTCGACCACGATGTAGTTGATGAAAAAACGGCATTTGGATGTTGCATTGAAATCCTCAACAAATTTAGGTGAAAAAGTTTTGAATAAGTCATTAATATATACAAACACATTTTCAGCTTCTTCGAATACAGAAAATATCCAACGTCAAAGAAATAGCTTATGGGCCACAATATGAGGAAAGTGAAGTTATAGTAATAAAGTATAACAAAATATGATAAAACCTTTATGACAAATAAATATATAGATTTTACGACCTATACAATTACATAAAGTCGTTGAAGTTGACTGACAACAATATCTTACAATTATTAAATTAAAAAAATTAACAAATCTAAAATTTGGAAACAATATTTTTTCAGAGATCAAAAATACTTGCTAAATAAACAATTTGCATTGTTACCTATGCTTACGCCTTCTATCAAAATAAATATGATAAAGTGCAATACTCTGCTTAGTCTGCGGACCGTTCGATGGGATTAGATCTGGTCTTAAGCAGTTTGTTGAGATCAGAGCGACTAATTGCGTTCATTTTGGCACAATCTTCGTCTTTTTCTTTATTAGACGAGAATGACGTATAAAACTTCAAGCGTTCACGCATTCTAGGTGGAAACCTAAACCAAGAACATTATAATACGCAACTGCAAACATTACTAATGAGATCAGAGCTTGACATATATGTAGCCAGTGATATGGCTTCATCTATATATGAACTGAAAATACAGCAGAAATTAATGTATTCATTCACAATACTGATATAGTACCACAATTACCTAGGAAATGCTGTTTCTGCTTCCCTTCTCAAAAAATCACCAACGAACATATATTTAAAGTAATACAGCAAATCACAAAGTTCATCCTGAAACAACAAGTTCTTAAAAGTGCATTCTCCTTATTAAAATTTCGACTTTAAAAAACGTACTCCATGTACAATATCACCATAACGATCTGTAATATCACCGATTTTTGTGTACAGTATACTAACCACTTTAAGACTCTGTAAAATGAGGATGTCACGAACAATAATTAACGAATTATAGAATCGATACCAGAAAAAAAAGCAAGAAAAAAATGGAAACTGAAAAATGTGTACAAATGTCACAATAAGCTTTATTACTTGATGTTTGATAGATATATTTCAGTAGTATGACACGAGAAGCACAATTATGAAAAACATTCCAGTCAAGTTTCAACGAAAAACAAAACTAACTTCTTCATGTTTCACTTTCTCTCTCCAATCATAGCATCTTTGCAAAAGTGGAACAACTAGCCTCAGCGCATACCAAAGATCATTCTCAGTGTTGGCACGACTACATGCTTCCCCAGCAAATGTCGATATCAATTTTGATAGCGAGGTCTTAAATTAATATCAAAGCAGGACTGAAATAACGAACTAAGAAATAGCAAAAATCAAGTTATTCCCGGTCTCAATATCTCATCAAGATAGATGAATTAGGATTGACCCTTTTAAGACAAGTTTTGCCTTTCTATTACAAAATAAATCTATGCATTCGTGTTCAACTTGATATCGTAGTGATTGCATGCAAACGTGGTCTACTTATTTAGATTTCTGATTCCTCTGGTACCAATTTACCAAGACAGAAATGGCGTGCTTAGTAGATCTGGGGGCTGCTGCAAACCTAATGCAGGCCTGCGTATTACGGTTGCACCTCTACAAATGCTTAACGCAACCTTTTATGAGAAGCTATAGCCGGACAAATCGATGTAATTTGAAATAGACTTTGCTACACTAGAGCAATCATGCTTACCAGATTGCTATGATACCAATATGCCTGAGCAACAACATTGACAATCAACGGTCTACTGGACATTTGCAGAAGCTGGCGTTCTTCAAATTCGTCAAACACAATTTCTTCAAAAGTCATATCTGTAAAAGATGAAAAGATAATCTCAAATTGCGTAACTATCACAAGACATTGCACACTGTGTGATTGTTACTAAAAAAATTTGATGCGCACCAGCAAGTACACCACTATCAATCACAGCAAGAAATTCATTCTGTAAAACACGACAGTACGCTTCAGGCAATGCCGTCAAAAGTAGAGCTATTGCGTTCAACATCAAGTAAGGACGAGGAGGTTGAGCTCTTGAGCTCACTAGTAAATTTATCATTGCCGGAACAATATGCTGAAACCATAAAATTCTATCATGACTTTAAAAAACATATTAAAATTCGCACAATGATCGAATGAGCATGAAAAGTTCACAGAACTATAAAACTACATACAAAAAATATAAAGAAAACGCCCTGAAAATCCTCAGCTCAGCTCTTTTTTAATTTAGGAATACTATAGCAAATCTGCTAAAAAGTATGAGGGTAAACAAATACTAACAGACTAATCAAAACAAGTTTGATCTAACGAAAAAATTATAGTCGGATGCATGTTCACAGGAAAAAAGCTGCCTACCTCCGGAGAATGAGGACTAGCTAGAAGTTCAATGCAAGCCAAATATAAAGCTTGCGCTGCTGGTGGATATTCAGCAAACCTCCAATCGGAAGCGACATATGATGGTGGCCTAAACAAATGAGCATCGTTGTCAATTAGCAGGAAATTATTGTTAACGAGGAAAACAGGGTCAGCACAATTCAAAAATAGCTCCTAGGCATAAAAATCAAAAACTGAAAGCATTGAACAGCTCAGTGTTCCAGAAAAAGAATAGAGGTAAAAGTGAGTTAGGAGGCTGAACTAGATACTTAAAATACAAGCGAATCCTTTCACCTAAATGATAAAAGAAATGTAGAGCCGAAGAACTAGAAAATAGACAAGCCCACGTGAGAATAAATTCGCTGCAGGTAATTATTCTGTCAGCTAACTCATAAACCAGCTCTTCAAACGAATACACTCTTTGATGATTATCATTGATGAATGATTGTGTCAAAGAGCTTTGGTCACCTGAAATATGGTAAAATTTGATTTAATTCATTGAAAATTAAATGAGCGAAAAAGCACCTTGACAAAGTATTGCTAAAACAAATTGTCGCGCTCTTGGATGATGTCCTAGCTGCTCATGCATACAAAACAAAACAGTGTATAGGAAAGTAATAGGGTACGCTAAAGAAATATAACAATTCTGGAACACAATCGCTGTGACTTATACAGTAGAAAGTTCAGTATTTAACTTACGATGAAATTTATATATAGGACCACACGTTGTTAATATTGTAGAAAAGATGTTATCCACTTGAAGCTCAAGAGCTCGTGTCAAAGTGAAATCAAGAATCTGAATTTAAGAAAAATGAAAATGCAATTGAAAAATTTGAGAATAGATTCCAATTTGTAAACGAATTAACCGGTAACAAACGCTCTATCAGACTTCCGTAATAAATGGGATAATGTGCACGAGGATTGACCATTTCTGCTGCCATCATTGGAGGTCGATTTGCCATTTCACCAAAAGTCATTTCCGGAAATTTCTAGAAAATGTCAATTTCAAAAACAGCTAATGTAATTTTGGTAACTCACTCCATTCAAACCACTGATTTTTAAACTGAACAAGTATTAATCATGTAAAAGAAATCACTCGTCGAAATTTGGATAATTCACATTTAAAAACATTTTACTACTTCAAAAAAGTAAAAACGCGTTGTATAACATACACGGTGATATTCCGCTAAACGACGAAAATGCTCTGGAGCGTCCACATCACGCTTAGGAATAAAACGACAGTAAAAATCTATTCTTTCGTTGATTTCTGTACAATTCAACAGAGCCTAAATATGAAGACAGATAGAAAATAAACAACTGATTCAACACATAACTTCTTTGTAAATCCAGAAACCAAAATCATAATTGCTGCCCAAAAGTGGCATCAAACGTTTCAGAGAAAGAAACATTAGTTTAGCACTGACTTGAACAATTATCATAGCAATTTGACTGGCATGATCGGTTGATGGATGAAGAACTAGAGATAATAGAAGGCGATCGAAGGTCATGACATGACGATGAAAAACCATCATATTTAAAACACGAATCATCTGTAAAACAACGAGAATAAAACGAAAAATTTGTAAACAAGCTTAATGAATTCTAAGAAATTTTATGGTAAAAGATAACAAAAGTATTCTGTTAAAAAACAATATAAGCATGTCTCACCATGGGTAAAAATTCCTCTAAATTCTTTTCAGCACTACACTGCGAGATGATATAATCTGTTAAAGCATTCACTGCCATAACATATTCCCTACATGTTTGACGATCAAGGATCCTTGGAAAATGCCGACAATGATCATTACAGACTAAGATTTTCAAGTTTCAACTTAATAGTATAAAAAACTAACTGGTAAACAACAGGAGACAACATTTGATGTTCAGGAGGACTCTCGATAAGATAACGAAAGATCACACAAAGAATGGTCGGTTGTCGTGACGGCATTAACATATACTCCATCCAAGACATTTCCGGTTGACCACGCATTTGCATAAAATCAGTATGAACCTCTCTCTGAAATTATTAATCAATTGAAAATAAAACATATCAGTAAAACTCAATTTTTGATACTTGGAAAGCTTCGGCTTTAACTGTGTCCTCTTCAACGGTTATAGCTGTACGCTGTGCAATCAGAGGTAGAGAAGAGAGCTGCAATCTTCGGGTTTTACTTAAGAAGTAAGTTTACAACTTAAGGAAAAAAAGAATGACCTGACTAGGTGCCCACGTGTAAACCTGGTTTATTCTTATCAGTTCTGCATCACTTTCAATTCCTAAAGACGTTTTACTGGATGTCTTAAATCATTACAAAGAGCTGAAACCTAGACTGAAACAAAACGGTAGGCAATGTTAATTTTTGAGTAGGCTGACGAAGTATTTTATAACTCAAGAAGAAACAAACAGATTGTTTGAAAAACAGACCCATTATTTTCATAGCTCTCATCATTGTAATGAGCAGCATGCGGACGACCTGGAGCAACTATGTAAATTTAGGCAGAACAAGAATACTTCACATTTGATTACCTCAGGGCACACCACCAGTCTTCCAGTCCTTATATTATCCATTGGGTTGTAAACTAGCCAAGAATTCAAATTAAGCAATGTGTTACCGAACGCATTGTCTGAAAAAATAAGCTGTGAGTATATTATTAGTATATAACAAGAGGAGTAAACATTGGCAAAATCTATCTCTTTGGATGTGCCACTTATTTGTTGTCTTGATCCTTTCGCAGAGTTGCCTGGGAGTCTATACTATGACTTTGTGATCTTTGCCAATTCACAGCTACTTTTCCCGGTTATCCTAGCACCAATTCAACGACTTTTGAATGTTGGAAAGTTTAGGTGGCCTAGGCCCACAATTATACCCAAATATATGGTACCCCTGGAACACTGTTGCCCCTCTTACTGCTCTACGCGGCCGCCGTGACCGATGACTAAACTTTATATGAATATTCTTATGAAGTATAAGAACAATGGGAAATGAACACTAAAGAAATTTGAATTACCGTACCTACAAACAAGTGTGCTAAGCTTATGGTATCAGGTAATAAATTCCACGCCCATTGTCTCATAAGAGTATGCTCCATAACCGAATAGAGTCCATAGTTGGTAGCCACTTGCTGAAGAGATCAGATTTAAAATACTTACTACGGAAAAAAATGTTAGCATTAGAATACGAAGTCTTCTGGTTAGTGCAATAGCGGATAAAAACTCTGTAATGCAGTAAAGCTAGGATTTAAAAAATGAATAGACCTGCTGAGCCATTGCGCTATGTATTGTCATGCACAAACGAAGTCCCGCAGGTGTTGGGTCATGAGAATGAGATAACGATGTTCGAAAATTCATCGGAATGGATGGAAGCCTGAAAGAAAAACACTAATTTGCGTCTCATATACGAAACAAAGCATTAGTCGTAACGTTTCTAGCCAGCCTACAACAAAACCTCCTGAAAAACACCCAAAACTGGTACTACCTATAGCACATCATATCAAGAAGAATATAACACTGATCCTTTAAATTGAGCCCATCCGCAGGAGACGGAGATAAAGCTGCTGTTATCGATCTATTCAGAATAGCAATAAAATTTGTTAAACCATAGTCAAATTCGATAGAGGTTAAAATCCGTGCACATGTCTCTGGAATAAATTATGGGTATTATCAATTATTAGATCAACATTGTTACACTACCAATCAACTGCGTATGAACACAATTCTTCAAATACGAATACAATATTAGAACACTAGATGAATAGCACTTTTATGGCAATGTGTACAGAAGAAGAAAGCCCGAACAAACAATAAAAAAAACTCTCCTTTCGCCTTCTCAAATTATTAAACGATTTCAACTCACCAACGCATGCTGGACTAGGAAGTCGATCAACTTTATGAAGCGATACGAAACAAGTGGATAGAAGAAGGTTAATTTTTGCACGCAACGTCAAAGAATCGAGAAACTATAAATATATTCCTAAAGATTAACATCTTAAATCAAAGAACACAACAAATATGACTCAAATCAAACTATCAATGATGTTTATATTATATAAAAACCCTTTGTATCTAATGGAAGTGCCATTGTGATACGCAAGCCCGAAAGGGTTTTCAGACACAACCTGGCCTACCAAGCCCACGAAGCCTACGATATCGGTAAATTCGTATTGGATAAAATAACCGACTTTTATCTGATGAAGAGTAGTCAACTTAAGTCACTGTAGACTCGGCCCACAATTAAACACCTCCATGATACCACGTTGAACACTTTATGTGGAACCCATAACATGGATTGATCAACGTCAAAGATTATCTCAATCTTTGTCGATGTAGGCCATGTCCCACAAGACTGTAAAACTAGGCTTGATAAGTATGAAATTAAACCAGAAGTTCACCTGCATGTCAAAAGCATCAAGTTTGTTGTTAGATACTCTACCATAAGGTAGCACATGAGGTTCTTCCGCCGGTTGTCCATCCAATCGTTGTTGAAAAATGGCGTGTACAGTTCGGGATATAGGAGACTCATGACGGACTAAAGTTCAAAATTTTTACTATAATGCTTTAAAATGTAATTAAATGAAGTCTACAACCCATTTCATAATTGCACACAATATCATGAAATGAATAGAATCTCGCACTAACACGCATTATCGAGAACGGCTTGCATAGCCTCGTCAGGTGGTCCTGTGTTGGAGCGAACGAATTCTATTTGGTTAGCAAGGCATCCACTTGGTGATGGAAGCCCTTCCTGGAGAATACGATTTATAAAGTCAACAAGTCTCTCTATTCTCTGTGTTCTACGGGGTATTAAGTTGACTCAGAATAACCAATATCAATTACATAATTTAACGTCAATACTTACCGAACCATCAAGAATATTCCACATGCAGGCAGCTGCTAAAAATCGAACTAGCTGCGAAGGATGGTCAGAAGCACCTGTCCAGACCACATCATCGCTGAAGAGCAACTAAAACGCGAAAATTTAACAAGCGAAACATGCACTGAATACACAAAGACTGAGCTTCGTATTTCGACAAAAATGTGCAAGCTATTGGTAATGAAAGAAAAATTATGATAGTTTTGAAATGCTGAAATGATATCAATTCAATCAAAAACGATAGCATGCCAAATGATCTGGATACTCCTCACTTACACCTAAAAAAGTTTTTAAATCAATGAACACTCCAAACAATGCCGCGTGTGAAATCTAGACTAACACCGTCGCTGTATATCAGCAAGAATGTCACATACGACTAAATGATGTGGCCATGACAAGAAACGTAGAACAGTGATCCCACTACTACTAAAACATCGATGTTCTTATGATTCATTCCCACGGTTCATTCTGTGTTAAAAACACTACTATTTATCTGTTTTATTTCAACGCTATCGTTTTATTTCAAAACACTACTATTTATCTGTTTTATTTCAACGCCTTGTACATATGAGGATCAACTGGACACATTTAAATTAAGTTCAACTATTCACATTTCGGGATCTGCGGTTAAGAGAAATGATGTGGCCATGACAAGAAACGTAGAACAGTGATCCCACTACTACTAAAACATCGATGTTCTTATGATTCATTTCCAGGGTTCATTCTGTGTTAAAAACACTACTATTTATCTGTTTTATTTCAACGCCTTGTATATATGAGGATCAACTGGACACATTTAAATTAAATTCAACTATTCACATTTCGGGATCTGCGGTTAAGAGAAATTTACAAATTGAAATAGGGACAAAGACGGCCAGATGAAAATTGGTAAAATAATTGAAACTGAATACAAAGTGGAGTATATAATGTGAAAATGTAAACAAAAAAGATTTTCACCAGCTATTGTATAGTTATGCAACTTTCATCAAAAATCTTCATTTCACTAGGAAAATGCCGCTGAATATCGATATTATGCAAAATTAAGTGAAGTTTAATTATCATTAAGTCGACGAATTCATTAAATCCATTGAACAAAATTTAGCAGATTTTTGATAGCGCAATTTTATTAAGAAGACGCTGAAGTAGCTGGCGTGATTCCGTAAAATTCAGTGATTTAAAAAAAAAGTGATTATTTTGGAAAAAAAGAATCACAGCTTTCACAGACATAAAGCGAGTAAACAAAAAATGAATAAAAATTATACACCACCTCACTCGAATAGCAATTATTGAGCTACACGCAGAAAAGCAATAAAAAACAAACATTGTATAGCTTGCCCATCTCCTCAATTTGCTCCTTTTGTAAATGTTGCTGAAAGGTACCCGCAATTTGCAGCATTATCCACATAACTTCATCACGTGCCCTTCGGTATCCAGTTTTTACTAATACATTTGACAGAAGGTTCAATAGACGGCTCAGATTTCTGGAATGACTAGTATTTCACAAAACATTGCAATAAAAAAATTTAACGATTCTTTTCCTTACATATGTTTCTGGGTTATTCCATACATGATGATACTCATAAGATTTTCCCACTGATAGCGTGGAATTTCGGAATCCTCAGGAAGCTTTTGGACCTAAGTGAAGAGCAGTATTTTTTTTACGGATATGAAATAAAAAGTAGAACTCATAAGAATGTGATACGACTTGAAAACATCCGAGATAATAACTCATCACATTTTGCCTAAATTGTTAACAAGATACCTTTCCAAACTGGAGGATTATCTACTATATACTCACCTCAGCCATGGTCTCGCTTATAAGTACTGACAAAATTTCGTCCCACTGAGTTCTACCATGAGTAACTTGACGAAGTAATCCCTAGAATATATACTGACTGCATCAAATATAATGAAAAGATCAGCCACTGATGAAGAAAATAAAATCTATTATGTTGCATTACCGACAATACTTCTTTTCCACGTGGTTGTCTTATGACCATATAAAGCAAATATGTTTGAGGAGCACGTAATTCAGCCTTGTAAGGAAGATAAGGAGCCCGATGACTGAAAGCAAACTATCACTCTATTTTTAATATTGAAACATATTAAATAATTTTTTACTTGTAACACCACACCTTATCTGTGTAGTTAGATGATCTATTCTGCATGATGCAGCAGATGCTGCAAAAGATGGATGTGCAGGAAGAGGAAATAGGAAACAACGCCCAATAACATAGCTTAGTTCAGCAACAGCACGAAAGTACATTATTAGTTCAGAAAGACGATGAGCAAGGCGCTAAATTTGCCGCTCTTTAAATAATACAACGATAGATACAAAGTTTAGGTGATGTTACAGAAGAGTACTTCAGAAAAAGTATGAAAGTGGGTAATGTATACAATGCGAACAACATAGTTATTGAACTCACAGGAAACATATATGCGCGTTTAAGAATTCCTCTGCTTAGCTCTGTTAAAGTGAAAATCGGTGGTATCACATTGAGATCTGGGTCCAATATTTTAAGAAGGATCTGAAGTGTAGAGAAATCGCCAGCGAAAAAACATTTGCTGATCATTAGTAAACAGCAATAAATATTCAGTCAGCCACACAAAAGGTTACACCTACACTTTCAGCAGGAAGTAATTGTCTTCGCTGTTCAGGAGATAACTGTGCAGGGATACTGTTGAATTGCTGGTAAATTAAACATCTAGAATGAACATAACGAAAACGAGCAACAAGTAAAAAAATAAAAAGAACTAAAACGAATTAAAAAAACAAATTAGCAAACCAAAACCCGAGGCTTACTTGAACAAACTTCTCACACCTTTGTAGTCCATCAGTGGGATGTTCTCATCAATGAAAGACCATTTTTGAGGATCCATAATAGTTCTTAACGTGAAATCAGCAGTTAGAGCCAAGCCTTCGATGCACATGCTAAAATTGCTCGTATTTGAGTAACACTTTCAATGTATAAGAATAGAAATCCCACTTGATTGATAAAACACCAGCTGCATGAGCATAATATAATATTGCATCAACCACTCTTTCATATTCCTGTCTCCATTGTAGGGATGCTTCGTGAACAATAGTCACAAGTTCCATTAGTAGAACACTTTTCTCTTTCTAAAAATAAACAAAAAATAAATAACTAAAAGAAACCTGAATAAGTGTTACATTGCCAGTACAGTATAATGGGATATCATGAAAAATTACAGCTTCGTCGGTGAAGACTCAGCCATGAGTAATTTGTGACATGTTATAGTCGCCGTTATATGAGATTCAAACTGATCAGGGACCAAGATATTCAGAATGAGGATTTACAATGAAAAAACAGTACGGAGAAATTCTTACAAGATTTTGTACAAGAGAGAAAAACAGATGATCTTAGCAATTATACAAATTTTAACACTATGCACTACACAACACGTGAACAAACCTCATCCATTTTACTAAGTAGCACCACAGCTTGAACACCCAGCATCTCATCGAAATCCTTATTAGCCGTTTGCATCTGCCAGAATACTACTTCCAGAAAATTTTCGTGCTTAATACAGAAAAATAAGACGAGTAGTTAAAAGAAGGATTACTTCTCTGTAAAGTTTTGAAAAACCACACCACAAATTCGATGATACATCGGCGAAGCCGTTCTATATCGAGCGGCCTTTCTGGAGTTGCATCATTTTCCCTTACTGGTAGTGACTTATCCTTTTCCTCCTGGACCTCTGCTGGCTGCATGGCGGAAGCCATAGCAAACGAAATGAATTTCTAATGTGGTTCAGTTTCCGCCCTGAATAACAGATTATGCATAACTACCACCAGCTACTATTTCAAAATACTAGTTCCATATTCAAACACTATGATTTTCAGTGATTTAATTAGAATGTAAGCGAATTTCTCAGTAGTCCACAATAGTATGGAACTGGACCAAATAATTCCACATCCGTTTTTCTTCCCAATTAAGCCTTAAAAGATGATATATCGCCCATTTGCTAAGAAACGTGAATGGTTTACTTTAATAATCTTTTGCTTTTATAGTGAAATTACCAAAACCGAATTTTAAATCGATAAGAGAATCCAAAACTAATTATTCATCATAAATTACCTATGGTAACAAAGATTGAAATAAAAGGATTCACAACGAGAATAAGCTGGACCTCATACTCCAATAGAAAATACACGTATCTAAAAATTACTCATTGCAACCGAATAAATGTGAGAAAGAGAACGCAAAAACGAATAGATAAGTCAAACCAATAAACTGTTTCACTCAATATATTTTATGAAGGTCAAAACAACTATTGAGAAAGCTATAGCTTAAAAGATATCGCAAGACTTTAGTTTTGCAGCCTCTCTATCCATTGTATCGTATGGACGAGTTGTCGTTGGTAGGAAATTTGTGGCTTATTATGCTTGGGTTACAACGTAACTCGTTATCTAAGTGCATACTTTTTTAACCATCGTGTTTGTATTGTCTGGAAACGTATTGATTTCGGGAATTTTGAATATTACAGAAGTTGCTTAAAATGATCGGTTCTCCATACTTATTTTACAACTATTTTAGTCATGAATTTATTAGATGGCGATCTGTCGGGTGAGTTCATGCATCATGAAGAAGTCGAAGAACCAGCACTAGATGATGTTCGTCACAACAAATTTAATTCAATTTTGGATTAATGACATGAATTTTATGTAAACTTCTATTATTTCATCGACAGAATGGTGTTCATGCGGTTGATGAGGACGACGCTATAATTTATGTAGATGATGTAGACAATATGTTATTGCCGGAAGAGGCCTACCGTACTTGGCATGGTGAAAGTGTTGCTTTTCAAGAGGTCCAGAGTAGTGAGCGGCAGGTCAATACTTTACTATTTTTGGTATTCAACTTTCTTTGGTATTGCGACACTTCAGGTTAGATTCCAATCGTGTTTGGAAGAGGAAGATGCAGTTTTTGAAGATGCCCAGTTTGAGTTAGTTTTTGTTATCAACGAAATATGAAAGTTTTTGTATCCAACGAAATATGAATTCCAAGTTTTGAGAAGAAATTTGTCAGGCTCACTCCAGAAATGGGCACGACTAGTGACCATGCATTTTCAAATTCAGTATTACCAAGTACCACGGTGCGCACACCGTACCTACAGTGTACGTGTTTAGTTCTGCTCTACAAATATTTTGATTTTTTTGGTGAAATATGATGTCTATATTAGTTAATGGTATTGGTTATGAAGAAGATGGAATTTTACCACTGGAAGATAATACTATGGTTAACCTTTATGATGTTCCACAGTTTGGGGAGGCCAGTCGGGGTCGTCGGTAAGTTGCGATTTGGCCTTGTTGCTTCGTGGTCATTCTGATTTCTTAGGAAATTAGCTACAATCGTAACATGTGAAGTATGTGGAGTATTACTAAAGCATCCGTCAAAAATTGAGGTGATTAGTACCTTTTTTCTTTTAATTTAAATAACTCAATAGGTATACATATATGAATGTGTGCATATATGAATGCACTTGTGCACATGCATGTATACATGAGTACATATATGCTCAAAAATCTCTGTAATATGTGTAAGGTGTCTATTTGTGGCCCACTGGTAAAAGTTACTCAAGCCTTACGCTGATGACTTAGTCCACTTTTAGAAACTGAGTCATCCATGTTTTTGCGATAGGTGAATCTTTACGTGGTTTATATTAAAGGATATGAAGCACTGAATCTATGGAGAATAGTCACCTAAAATTTTTAGGATTCGTTTTCGTATTTAGTGACTTCTACGGGATCTCAATTAGGTGGAATGTAAAACGCATCCCACAGAATTTGATCACTATCACTCATACTACATATGAATATGCATGCATGCTTGTGGGCAGGTTTGCATACATGTGACATATGTGTTTATGCAAACTATGAATATGTATTTGAAAAAATCAACAGGTATTCTAAAAGTGGGTTCTTCTTACATCCATTCTGAAATGTTAATTTGTTTTACTTTCTATTGAGTTAATGTGTCTTGTTTGCAAAGATTCTACCTGGTTTGAAAAATAAGAATACAGTTTTTAAACATTTGCTCAATACTGGTATGTTCTAGTATATAACATTATTGTAGGCTCACATGCGCACTCACACAGGCGAAAAACCGTTTGAATGTGATTTGTGTGGTATGAAATTTTCACAGCGCACTCCAATGCTCAATCACGTTCGTCGACATCTGGGTCAAACACCATATGATTGTGGTTATGGATGTGGGAAAAAATTCGTTAATAATGCACAAAAAAATGCACACGAGTTGAGACATCTGGGTTCGGTGAGTTTTAATAATGTAATAAATAAAAATTTAACATAAATGGTGTGATTTGTAGTTTTTTTGCGTGATTTACGTTTTCGTCTTCTTTAGAAGAGAGCTGGACCACCAAGACCACACTTGAAGCCACCTAAGCGGTCGTTATGGAACCCTGTGTTTCCGAAAGGCGACCCACGGATACGTGTCTGTGAAGAGGAGAGATCTACAATTGTGGATTTCGAGCCTCCTATAGGACATATTGAACCTCCGATCTCTGTAGCTGCTAGTAAAAGGTGAAAGTGATTAGGCTATATGTAATTACATAAAGTACAATTATCAATACTAAATAATTGTTACCTTTAGTAAAATATGTGATTTATTTGATACCTGGAAAATATTCAAGCTCTGGACCTTTCACATCTAACATTGATACAGTTTGTTAAACTATTCTCGTTTTTTTAAAATGCTTTATGTTTTCCGACTGGACGAAATCATCGACTCTGTAGTGTCTGGTATCCCTACTAAGAAGCGTACTACACGTTCATCTCGTCCACCTATGCTTGTTCAGTGTCAGATATGTGGTTTAATGCTTAAGCATGCCAGCAAGATCCGCGTAAGTAGATCGTTAACATTCAAAACCTCCTTTCTCCAGTTTAACTTTCATATTGCTTGGTTTTTTTTTGCTAGTATTTTTTATATTTCAAATATTTCAAATGATTTTACTATGTAACAGTACTTTCAAGGCTCATATACGAACACACACAGGCGATAAACCATATATTTGTGTGTATTGCGACGAGCAGTTTGCAACTTCAGGAACATTAAGTATGCACATCAAACGAAAACATACTTTTGGTCCGTACTATATATAATAAACGAAAAGTCGTTCTGGGTAGTACTTTGAAACATTTGTTTGTACTAGGTGAGTCCTTTTTTATAGGCGAAAGACCATATGCTTGCACTTGGGACTGTGGTAAGCGCTTTGTGAGTCTTTCTACTCGGAATGAGCACGAGCGAATTGTTCATGCTGGTACAAAGAGATATGAATGTTCAGTGGCAGGTAAGGTGAAAGTAGTTTTGTTAAGTCGATACGTCGCTTTTTAGAGTTAACTCCAACTCTATTATGTATCAGTGTTACAGCATTATGACACATCATAATTAAGTGGGATTAAAAATCAATAGGTAGTCTTGTTACAATTCCACTAAACAAATAATGAATCTTAAAACATTCTGGGATAATTACAAGAAGTTTAGATTATATTATTATTGTTTTAAGAGTCAATGTATTCATCAATGGTACTTTAGGATGTTTCCGTATGTTCAGTCGGAGGTATTACTTGATGCTTCATCGACAGCGAGAGCATGGGCTATACTTTAAGCCGATTTACGACCCAGAGGTAATTTATTTTCAAGTGTATATTGTTTTTGAAACTTAACACATTTATATTTTTGATGCAACAGCGTTTTTTCAATCTGTATCACTATCATTTTTCGATTTATGTTTTCTTTTCAAGGAAATTTCCAAGGCTGAAAAAGAAGCCGATAGAGAGCTGCTTGAAGAACAGCAAGAAGGAACGTTCTATGACTATAATCAATCAAGCCGGGTACTGCATCCATATAATACGAGCTCTCCAATTTTCGGTTTATTGTAGAGTGGTATTGCAGGTTATCGTTGATTCTTCTACTAACATGCTTGTTCGAGTGTCAGAAGATGGCATGCTGCTTGAGCCAAATACTGACGAACACGCATTAATGCAAGGAGAGTTTGTTGACGAACAAACATTAGTGGAGGTGTTTTTTTTTTCCTCAAGACGGAATACCGATATAATTTACATAACTCAAGAGCAGTTTTCACGCAGATTGCTGATGATGGTGTATCGAGGATTGCAAAAAATTCATACGCGGATCCTACAGATAGCCAATCAATCCCTTACATGACATCCGATATAGGAGTAGATGAGGAGCACTCTCGTGTAGGAGATTCTTCTCTAATTGAATGCACAAAGGTCAATAGCAGTTGTGAACAACGACTACCTATTAGTATTGGTAACAATGAAGGAAATACGAGAAATGTGGTGAGATCTCGTTTTTTTTATAAGCGGTATAGTTGATCTTTATTTTTCACATGTAATTTTTCAAGGTAAATATGACAGACGACAGGAATTCGTTACCTAGAGCTCGCGTTGTGAATATTTTGAAGAGAAGACCAATTCGACCCTCAGTTTTTGCTCGTAAGCTGTAGCATATTTCCCGGATCCTCAGGAATTTCTCGCTTTTGCAGTTGTTATGGATCTTAATGTATGCTTTATTATATCAACTCTTTCTTATAGCTCATTCACGGGTATGTTGTTATATTTAACATTATAAAATGACTCAGTTTGGGCTATCATCAAATTATGTGTATTTTTCAAGTATTGATATCTTCAGTGTTATTGATATGCAGTAGATGCGCTGTATTGAAGTATTGTTTGTACGGTGAGAACTGTTTCGTATCGTTTGTTAAATTTGTTGTTGTAAATGTCTCAAAGATGTAAATATACATATTTGTATGCGATAATGTATATTTACGTTTATATTGCGTATTTACAAACTTCTATGCTTACTAGGAGGTGTTTGCTGTAGAGAAATTATATGGATAGAAATAAAGACTACTAGTTTTATATCAACGGAATCAGTTGGTTATTCATAACCGCTATGCTACTTGATTGATTACTGGTGTATGTGGGTTTGTACGGGATTGGGTTTATTTTTGTTTTCTTGCAAACAGCTACGTATTTTGGCACACTATAAGCGATAAAGAACACTTCTTCGCTTCTAAAAACAGTATGGTGAAATGTTATAGTTTGGTATTCTGTGGTACATTTGTTTCGAATTAGAGTGAAGTGTGGTTACATTGCTTTATACAAAAATTCAATTGAAGGTTAATTCTGGAGAGTCCTACCGTAGAATGTTTGAAGAGTCTGATGCGGGTGTAGGAACGCCAGGAATGAGCTACATGAGATACGAAAGCCCTCGAAATTCTGCTGAAGGAGAACTTGATTCGGCTGAGGTCAATTATCATGCTTGAAATCCAAAGCTGCAATTGATTGGTTTAGGAACCTTTTCATCTTGACCATGTTTTTTTACCACTTTTACACCACTTTTGGAGCCTTGTTTGTCATTTTTAATACACTTGAATAACTGTAAAGAAGCGTTTTTAGGACGAAATTTTAGATATTGATGACAATCAAATAGTGGCTTATGATTATGCAGATGATAAGGTAGTTTTAATTTCTTGGATTCGTGTTCACAACGTAGACATGTCTAATCTATTGTAGAGCTCCAGTGAACACATCTATGGACGCGACACCATTCGAAAGTATCGGATGGTTCGGCGTAAGCCGGCTCAAACATTCTACTGTAGACCTTGTAATAAAGAAATCAAGTATCCTTCAAAAATCGCGGAGCACTTGCGAAAACACACAGGCGAGCGACCTTACCAGTGCCAGATATGCGGGGCTGGTTTCTCACAAGGTCATGTATTGAAGGTGAGACTGGTACTATAGGTATTGTTATGACGTTCGAATTAGCCTCGTTTCGTTGCTGCTACTTTTATCTACAATTACTTTGCTTCGATTTTATTTAGTATAATATCCCATGTAAAAAGTCTTTAAAATTTTGGGTTCTTCAAATACAAAAAGATGAGTAAGATATGTTGTTCTTGAATCATCATGTTATTAGAGGTATAACTAGTACGCGATTCCAGGTTGCACAGTGGTAAAAAGAGCCACTGGACTACTTGGACTGTTTCATTTTTCCTCCCAACTAATCAAGTGTTTATATTTTTGATATCGGGAAATTGGTAGCAAAATCATGTAGGAAGAAAGAAATATTAACTGGTTTGATGGAAATCGGTTCCATTGTGTAGGTCAAACTGGCCTATAACACAAATGCATGGCGCATTTTCCAGTGACTGGTCAATACTAAAGTTCATTTTATGTATAGGGTGTGAATTATTAATTGACGAAAATTATAAATTTTTCTGCTTACAATATTTCAATATTTTATGTTTCGACGACCTTTCATTTCCGATTTATTGCCAAATCGTGTTTTCAATGTGCATGTCATCTGATTGGAGGCATAATTTAAGTTCGATTTCTTAGAAATGCGTCCATGTCATTGGTTTCCTGCCCATACTCAATGTTGTTATGATGTGAATGCATTGTGTTTTGTGTTTGACATACGCTGCTCATTTATTACGAAATTTTACTTTAATTTGACTTTCCATGTTATGTGGTACCAATTTACTGTCTTTTGAAAGTGAGCTTCTTGTCACACAGTTCCACTCTAGATGATTCCTACCATGAGGATATCCTTGGAAAAAAAAATCGATTAAGTGACCATCTACGTTCAACGTTACATCTGTCTAATCGTTATCCTTCTGTCATTCTATCCGTTTTTTCCACGCCTCAAAATATTGTTATACCTTATATTTACCATTTCTTACATTTAATTTCTCATATTTTTTCACGTAACCTGAACAACATTAAACTTAAATTTCTACGCTTAGCATATGATTGATGGTGCATGGATTCTACTTGAATTAACATTTATATCCAATGTTGCAACGTTTACTGAATGAGATTTTTTTGTTTTACTTCGATAGTTGTTTTGAGGTGGTTTACAAAATGTTACCTGTTGATTAGGAACAAAGCTTTCTGTCTTCTACCAGCATTTCAGGTTCACCTGCGTGGTCACCATGGTGAACTACCTTATAAATGTTCTTTCTGTTCCACTTCATTTTCGTCCCTTGTTTTGAAGAAACAACACGAAAAGGTTAAATATTTACTTTTTGTCAGGAGATCTGAGAAACTTGATGATTTCCCTTTCTTCCAATGTACCTTTTAGACTCATTATCAGCAGCATTCGAAAAGTGTTTCCAGACTGGAAACCTCAGTGATTCAAGAAATAGATGAAAATGAAACTATTGGCGGGCATGTTGCGGAAATTACTGTTGACACTCACATTTATGCATGTCCTGCAGTGGGATGCGGAGTGCACAGTCAGAACAAAGATGAGGTAATATTCCTATACATTATATCGCTTTACGATATATAATCATCAGTCGGTACATGCCTTTTAATGGTATCGAAAAGCTTGAATAATGAGGTTTAGCATAACATTGTTTTTTTATTTTTGCTATAGTACTTTATAACGTTACTCATTATGGCAAGGAAGGTGAAACTGGTTTGTTTCTTGAAAAGTCATCCACATAATTGTCAAATTTTTTCTTGACACTCCTATTTTACTGGTTTTGCCATATTTCGTGGATGCTTGTAGTGTAGTATTTTCCTAATCATGTTGATGACTAATTTTCAGAAAGAGTGATTAGTCACTCACTGTTTGCTGTTTGTTTCAAAAGCTTCAACATCGGTTATTATTTGTCTTCGGCATTTGTAAATTAAATGTCTTGTTACAGGCTAATATTTCAGTGGACTAGATTTCTTGAGAGCCTAGAAAAGTCTATGTCAATTATGCGATTCATTTGATTGAACGCTATCGTTAATCTTGCAAAAAAAAATTTTTCACTTAGAGTTTAAACACCCAATCAAGCAAACATCTCAAATACATACTTTTTTGAGAAGTGAATTTCCTCTTATAGAGACTAAGGTCTGGTAGCTGTAGTCAGAACACCGACTTTATTTATGGGAGCAGACAGTGCATTGCTAGAGACGTTCGTTTTTCCTGTTTAATTTGAAGACTTAGATATTCATCGAGTGTGCACGACTTTTTCGAGTACTTCGATATCGTACGAAATTAAAAATTATGGCTGCAGGCCTAATTTCTTTCCACTTACTGCTGTTCTTTGGTTGTTGCAAAGCTATAAAATTCCATTGCATTTATTTCATATATTAAATAGAGGATGAAGTTTCATGGTTTCATGGCATATTACCTTGAGATGACCAGTTACTACTGATTCAGTCCAGCCTGCGTACTTTCACGAACGAATTTCCTAGAAATGGAAAGTGACTAGCCTCTGAGCAAACTTGAGCCATCATACAATTCGAGTCGTCCACAGCATTGTGACATTCCCTACCGTGATGCTATACGATTCTTCATATGTTGAGATTGGAATGTAGCCAACAAGAATGTTGAATTGAAATGATATTAATGACATAGTGGAATAAAATTGTAAAAAATCCTGGAGTAATACCTTTTTAGATTGAGGAGCATATTGTTGTTGCGCATAGTGAGATGCAAGAGTGGATAGATGAAGGAGAAGCAGACGTTTATGGTAATCATAGAGAAGGTGTTGTGAATGAAACTGCAGAGCAGACAAATAGCGTTGAAGAGGGTCAAAATGCGATGATTGTGGTGGACGAGGAGCAGTATGATTACTACCCATACGAAGGTGTGTTTCAGATAACATATGGTGAAAAGAGGCTTTATTTTTGATCTCATTGAAGCACAGCCTATAGATATGAAATGTTTTCTGTTCGACAAGACTGCGTTAATTGCTATGTTTTAGCAGTTGTTTTGGAAAATAATCGGGTTGAAGCAATGGAACTGCAACGACCACAAATAGACTTAGAGGCTAACACTAACCCAATGCTTCAAGAACAGAACTCTTCCCCACACTTGCAGGTAAATTTATTTATGCAGGTAATTTGGATTTATTTTGTGTTAGTTTTTTTAATATTATAGATATAATGATTTAGTTATACGAGCAGTACACGTATGTTGACGACCCGAATGTGCCGCCACCTACGGAGGAAATTGAGGTCGGTTCTTGCTCATAATGGAAAAAATTAGTTCAGAATGATCCATCGAGGTTTAGGTGGAAACATCAAATCAACAATATATTCTTGGTGTTGCAACTTCACCTCATATGCCACCGCCGGAAACTGTTGTTTACGATAATATCGTTGCGTATGTTGACGTGAATCAATTAGATCATATTTGATAACTGGGTTCCCGAATTCTCAGACTTTGTATGCATTATGTGTTTACAGAACCGATATAGAAATGTTTGATGTGAATTTGCCGCAAGAAGATACAACTGAAGATCGCGTGCGCGTATTGATTGACCCGAAACCTCCAAAAAAAGGACGACTAACTTATGATGAATACTACCAAAGAATTGTGGCATGTTATTCTTTCTTTGTTTCATATAAATCTCGAGTTGATTAGTTTTTTTCTCATAGAATAAAAACATGCAAGAAATGGAAATTAACGCGTCAACGATACAAATGGCGGCACCATTGAGACATGTTAGCATGATGACTGACGATGGACCGATGTTGATAGCGCAACCATCCACTAGAATTCGCAAAAACCGATTAATTCGATCTGAATCCGATCGACCACATGGAGCTAAAAATTTGGACTGGATAATAGATGCTGTTGCTAGGGTGGGTTAATCATAGAGATTTAAAATGATATTCGTAAGTAGAAGAAAAGGTGACTAGCTCACATGACGAAAAAGTAATAGATTTGCATTATCAACAGTTTTGTTGTACCTTAGCTTAACATCGAGAATACTTGGTTTTTGTTTCCATGTGACTTACATGTTTTTCGAACAGAAGTTCAATATATGTTAATCAAATATTTCAGTCGTATATTTTAATCGTAATCAAATATTAGTTGATGATTTCTCAAAATATATTCACCATGCGGTACTTTTCATATTTCAAACTGGTATTTTTGTACTGTTATAGGGGATAGACATTGATTCTGCAAGTCCACATAATCGCCGTAAACCTGTAGTGCACAAGTGTCAGTACTGCGGCCGTGTTGACAAGTACCCAAGCAAAATCAGAGCACATCTACGTACTCATACTGGGGAAAAGCCATTCAAATGTGAGATTTGCGGCATGACTTTCGCGCAACGCACCCCTATGCGATTACATGTTCGACGACATTTAGATCAGAAACCGTTAGTTTTCCTAATAATTTATCGAGCAGTCATTGTGCATTTATTATAAAGTTCAGAATATCTAGAACAGTGGTTCAGGTACATTTGTACCATAGAAGGATGTGGTTTACGCTTCGTCTCTGGTGCATTATTGAATTATCATCAGCAAACAAAGCACTTCATGACAAAAAGGTACGTGACGGAATATAATTTTTTTTTTTGCAATCAACAATCAACTCTATATTCTGCACAGATCACTACCAAACAGTTTCCTCTCAACGGAAGCATTTTTTTCTGTTTTAAATGTTTCTTTGTTGCTTGTGTTTATTGCTAATTTATTTAATTCATGTTGCCCAAAAAATTTTTCACGAAGTTTTTTTTGACTTTGTTAGGTATATTTGTCTGAAGGGATGCGGTCGTTTTTTTGCTAGTGCCAGGAATCAGAGAATCACGAGGCAAGGTTTTTTTATAACACAGAAATGGCTCATGATTTCGGTGATGTCATCTATGAACATCTTGTTTACAATGATCAGGAGGAAGAGGAGGCTAGTGATAATGAGGTGAGCTACCGTTATGGTATCACATCAGTTGAAGATTTTTAAGAAGATTTGTTGGTATCTGAAATCACAACTGGTTAAAACAAAAAGTTGTTAGTGAAAATGAGAGTGAAAATTACTAGTAATTTCAACGATGAGACATTAGTGAAAATTACTAGTAATTTCAACGATTTTGTCCGTGTATCACGATATGTCTAATTACAGGCCGATGAACTCACACATGCACTAGAAGTTGTCGAGAGTAGTATGCAAATAACTCAAAATAAAAATGGTTAGGAAATCCATAACTGTCTTCACTACTAGTTTTGCTTTTATGTTTAGTGAAAAAGCGGATCTCGAAGCAGCTATGAAAATTATGTTCTATACCCATGCATATTCGTGGTATGCTTCCTGGATTTTGGTAGTATTGTTTGTGTTACGATTGGATGGAACTACTTCACTGCGATTTTTCACATGGCCTTGAGTTATTTATTCATTGTTGTTGTTTCTACGTTGTTGCTTGTTTTCGCTTTCCATTGAAACGTTCTGAAAATGTATGTCAGTAGATTTTTTCAAAAATTTATTATCTTTTACGCTTGGCATTGTTAATCGATTGCATCGGTTTCTTCCTTACTCAAGAGTGCACGAAATCGGTATATAACCTTTATTAGTAGTGTGACGTATTGTCAAACTCGCTTTCCCTAGGGATTAGAAGCCACGTATCAAAATAGCGGTTTTTCGATTGAAGATTATCATAACTATTGCAAAACTCCTTTTATTGTTTAACCACCTAAATGATCAGCTTCTTATACACGCTTCTTAAAAGTGGAGCCACCCTGATTATTGTAAGGAACAACAAGTCACGTTAACACAAAGTCTAACTCTCAGCAGTTCAGATCAAAAACTGCTTACATATACGATGCATATACTCATCAAAGTACATTGCAAATAGAACAGTTCCCAAAAAGTCTTACCATGCCACTTCAGTTTATGAAAAAATTAGCCTTATATGCGATCTTTCTAAACACCTCATTTCGATCCAAACTACCAAACTTTAGTCTATATGTGGGTGTAAGCTGTTGTTTCCAAATAATAGGGGTATATGCGTGCATTAGGAAGGTGGCTGTTTAAAGGAAGCTGATCGACTGAATGATATAGCATCAACAGAATTCTGTTGTGTAAAGATCAAAGCGAATGATTGATCAAATGATTCGCTTTTAGGCTTTTAGGCTCTGAAAAAGTCGAATTTTTCAAAAGGATAATAAGATAGCAGATATTATGCTTCCAACAAGCGTTCTATACCGAACTCGGGTACAGCTAAAAAAGGGAGAAACCGTCTAGGAATTTTTGTTGACATAGTTTTAATAGGTTTATTCTATCTCATATAACGTTTCTATTTAAGCCTGCTAGTGTTGTACTCCGCTATTTTTTTATCGCAAAAATCACGGGTTATGATTCTTTGCAAAGTTGATATTACGAGAAGAGTATGAAGAATGAGTTTCTTTCTAGAAGATTTTTCTCTCTAGTATGGATAGCTTAACATCATAAATCATACATAATCAGTTTTTAGTCGCACTTACTGAGCCCGTCAAATTGATATTTAACCGGAATCTAATTAGGAATCAACATACATGTGAGTAATAAGATAGGATAAGCTTTAGCGTTGATCAATCGATGAAAGATGTCCTTACGCATTCGTTTTCAATGTGTTATTGTTTAGGTAATTGAATACGATTGTGCTCAATACGTTAGGTGAGCAGTCTATAAGCATGCTTTGCTTATCCTCTTGAAAAATTCGTTATGTATTGAAGTGAAACGAAAGCATTATGCTGTATTCGTCATAAATTTGAACAATATCGTTTCGAGATGATTCTGACAGCAAGTTGGTGAACTCAAAAGGATGGAAGATTTGGTTTGTAATGCTTAAAGATGGAGGTGATTATGCAACACCTGGAACTTCAACGAATAATATAGTACGATATAGTTGAATAATTAACTGAGTTGAATATAGCAACTTCAAACGTGGTAATTAAACCTCATAGCATAATAATAATGGACAAAATACACCTCATACATACGCTTTTTTAATGTGGTTTTAATGAATATATGAATTTAATGGATACATAATATAATAGTAAACTGGTAAAAAAAGTATATTTCTTCGGTGGAGGTAGCAATAGTATATGCTATCAAAAGAAGGATGCTTCCTACATGTAGTACTTATTAAATACATATAAAAGTGTAGGAAGTCTAAAATTCATTCTGTGAAATAACGGCGTGTGATTGCAGTTTGAAGCAAACAGCAATGTTTATATCTGGCTTTCATATCCAGACTTTTGTATTGGAAGACGTACCGCAGGGACTGGTTATGCCATGACGTTACCTGAGTTCTAACGTCACTTCGATTCTTTACTGCTCAAATTTTGTCCGCCATCGGTGCGGTGCAGGTAAATTGATTACTACCAGAATCACAAAACATATTCAAGAAGACTAACTGAGTAAAGAAACGGTTTCATAAATCGTATGGACAAAATTCGAAAATAATCATATCTATGACACATCAGAAAGACGAATGAATAAATCACCTCACAGATGTAGAGAAGATTCTCTCAACTAGACTCTACTTCATGTTTATCACTATACATATTAAGAGACATCAAGTATTATACTTAACAGGTTAGTAGATAAGATAGGATAAAATAAGAATTGGCTTTAATCAATCTGTTTTGTTGGCATGCCTTCGTGTTTAACGTGATATTGTGGTAGTGATTAAATGCTAGCCTGGCCTGCACGGTGACTTAAGTTGACCACTCTTCACCAAGTCAGTGCTAGTTATCTTACCCAGATTTCTATGGTAGCAACTTACCGACTCCTGAGGGATGGCCCCGACTCCGGGATGTCACTGCGGCACCTCCACCACTAAACCACTGCGCCCCCTATACCTTATAACTTGCTAATAACTAGTAATTAATATAGTATTAAGATAAGGATGAGTGTTGGAGTGATCGATCTCCTTGTGAAGATGCGCCACTAGGACCGATTCAACAGTGACCTAAGAGGACCAGTCTGTTACCAAAACAATAGTGCTCAACCTCCTAAACGATTCTGGAACCAACTTACTGATACATGAGGAATTTGGTTAATCTAAAGCTGGACTCGAACCCGTGTAGCATTTCCGGCATCAGGTCAACGTGTCACTGTGGCCCAACCTACTAATGCACTGTTCAGCCCCCCTTAATGTACTATAATACCGAACATTGGCATTATGTTAAATATATGATACCAGTTTCTTATGGTGTATTCTACTATAGCAATTATTCGTTATTGTATTCGTTTTTATGATAAATATACAAGCATGAACAGT
>KN716477.1:120691-137538 GCA_000816705.1 Dictyocaulus viviparus | reverse complement strand
CCTCTGCTGTCGCATGTTCTAAGGAACAGTTCTTCTCCAGTGTCGTATACAACGCTTAGTGGCTGGGGTCTTCTCGTTTCGGCCCGTCCCATGACGTCGTACCTAATTTTCTTTGCATGCATCAGAAGGTCTTCTATGGAAGATTCCGATGCAAGCGTTCGTGCGTTGTATGTACAGATCGTCATCTTAGTCCTTTCACGTTTAGGCAGCCTAGTTTGGCCCTGAGATTTTAGCAGCCTCTCCGTACTCGTCCTACCCGACGCTGCCGTACCGGGGGCTCTTTCGGGGTCAAAGGAATAAGGCTTTTTTTTGAGGAGGTGAGGAATATATTGGTAAAACGGGTCGTCCCCTATGCATTAGAGAAATAGAGCATCTGGATGAAAACACAAAACTTAGGATAAACAAACCACTAGACGCACATAGGGTTGAAAAGCATGACGTGTTCGACTTTGAAATCAAAGTCGAAATTCTTGCGCAAAAAACAAGAACATTCGCGCGGAAGTTTTCGGAAGCGCTTTGGTTAACTACTTTTGCCGTTTAAGCATGTAATGCACGCTTTCGTCATGCATAGGCGGTCGTACAGACGGTTGCGAATTACTTGGTATTTTAAGGAATTGGGTGAGATTTCCAATATAGCAATCAAATCCTCCAATTTTGTCCTGTTTAAGCATCGCTTGAAAACGATTTTAACTCAATCAGATTTAAAGGGTGAAATGAACAGGATTCTGTCTACACTAGAGTCTACACCCAAAAGCTTATTCTTCCTGTTGTGCCTTTTGTGAGTGGTAGCTATATTATAGCCACTGGAAATAGCTATTTCTTGTGCCTTTTATGATTCTGTTCGTTCTTCGTCTCCTGTACATAAGTTGATTGCTGCACGGAACATATTTCTTATAACGCCTTTCTTGGTAAGTTAAGAATGGCAGAAGAACAGTGTGCTAGGATGTTTTGATTATTTGCCTTACGGTACCACTTGGTCGCGTAACCCTTGTCTGAAAGGTCCACCTGGGCATTCAACAATAGAAACTACCTATTCTTTGGTTGTTCCCTGATGAAGTTAATTTGCTCTGACTGTTCGTTTATGAATTCAAAACACTTGTGCATCTCTCTTTATGTGGAGAAGATAACAAAACAGTCATGTATGTATCTACAGTAGAGCAATGTGCGAAAACCGAAAGTAGGGGCTTCAGTTTTAGACATATAAGCGATGTCTAAACATAGTGCTAGTCCTTGTCCCATTGCAAGCACTCTTATTTGTAGACAATATTTCGCAGGCCATCTAAAAATTGAACAATGCAGGCATTCTTAAATGAGCGTCATGAGTTGTCCAATTGACGTACGTGTTCAATTCTCTTTGATGTTCTGGGAGAAGGTAGCTCGTAATCGGCTTCCATTGCGCAGTCATTCGACACGTTAGTATATAACGAGTTGACATCGAAAGGCTCCATCACGTGTCCACCATTGGGCCGCATTTTGTGTAGATTGTCCAGGAAAACTTTAGTACTAGGGAGGAGGGCTGGTATGAACTTCAACATCTGCACAAAAATGAGGTTTAAGAGCCACGTTATACTGTTTGTCGCTTTCCCTATACAGCTGGTGATTGATCTAACCTTAGAAATTGTTGGGTCTAGTGAATGTATATCATCAGCTGATGTTAGCTTATGTGTTTTTATAAGCAGATATAAAACGGGGCACAGTGGTAGATCTACTTTTAGACTAGAAATGACTAGAAAAAGAAATGACCGTGTTGCCTAAACTTTTTGTTTTAGTCACCTTAACCCATTTTCTATTTTTTCTACGGTATTGTTTGATAAACTCCTTCTTAGAAGATGTGCGATAAACTGTTTCGCCGTTCGAATGTATTCCTGTTATCTGCACATCTAACTGACAAGGATTAATCACAAATTCTCTCCCTCTATTACTAGTTGATATTCTTTGGTTTTAAAATTTATCAGCTCACTAATTTTCCGCGCGTCGCATTTCTGCTGATGTGTTAGAGTCAAATTTATTTTTCCCTCTATAGTGATTAAGGAATATGAGTAGTTCTTCCAAGAGCAAATTACAATTCGGGTCGGTGTTGCTATTAGGTTCTTGTTGTCTATAGAATGCTTAGGGGGAAGGAATTAAGGACAGTGCCCCCGCCTGTTTTTGATTTTCTGACTAATTTTGGACCCTAGTTTCGCGCTATAACGGAGTCGATTTTGAAGCTCATGTAAATTACATGCAACTTTACGCAAGACCATCTTTGTAATAGGTTGGGATGATAAAAAACTTGGATCAATTTTCAATAGTGAGTGCGCATTTTCTGAAATACTAGTGCTTCCTAATATAGTAACCCTTATCCTTATTTGCCCATTATTTTCTGAATCTCTATTCTTATGGTTTATTTCGTTTAAAAACATTTCTTTTTAGGTTTGGTGAAAATTGACTAAGGTGTTCCACTTATTAAACTTTGAGTGAGGAATTTTCTTTTGCGAGGCTTGCGATGGTGTCTGATTGAATGGATCACACAATTAACATAGACTTTTTAGGCCTGAAGAAGGCGATTCCGCCAAGACGTTAGCCTGTGTTTGCGTTGTATTGTGTCTTCAGTAAAACACTGTTTACCAACCTCGAGTATTGCTAAACAAGTTTACAGTCATTAAGTAAATGTTTGTGAAAACACTACACTAAAAGAACACGTGCTTACTGTGGAAAACAAGGTAAGAATGTAAGCTTCAAGATTAAATTCATGATATTCGTGCATTTTTGAATCCGCAACAACCAGGACCTAAACGGGGACCATTCGTCATAATGTTAAAATTCACTTATGTTTTTTATTGCTTAGTATATACAACACGATATTTCCATTATTTAGTTTTTTCCAGTAAGGAAAAAATTACACTCACCTCAACATAGTGATCCCAGGAGTTGGCAGACCTGCGAGATCGCGATTGTCGTTCTGAGAAATGAACTTAACTGAAGAGTTGACGCAAAAAATGCTACAGAAGTTTAATCGAAAAGGAAACTCGTTTCTTAGTGTTTGTTTGCATATGATAAACATTAGAACTTTGAAGCAGAAAAAATAAACTACAAAACAAAAAGGCAAGAAATCGAATTTTTCAGATTTCTTTGATCAGGTTTAATTTCGGATTGCGCAAAAAATTTTGTTACATTTGATCTAAAATTTTATAGAGTGGTAGCCAGATTATAATTCTTTACTTTTTTACAAGAACAAAAAAGTCCATATAATATTTTAATACATAAACATGTTAGCTTGCACAGCCATTCCGCAGGGTCTGAAAAGATTTGGTTCACTTATGGTCACCTTACCAGTCTATCCTAATCAGTGAACTGGAGTTTATTTATAGGAGGCGAACCGTAACCGCCTCTAATGTACTTCATGGTCGTTTTACTGTCGGTTTTGGCAAAGTCGACGAGCAGTATACAATCCGTATACACTTAAGCACAAGTACGTACAGATATATAAATGTTCCTATGTGTATACAAAAGATATGAGATGACGAGCACAGCAGGATCAAGGAGTCCATTCCCTGAATCCACCCGCGTCTCAAGGCAAATACACGGTCGCCTTTGGTCGGCGATTTACCACCTATCCGGCACCTAGGGTAGCGCGACGTAGCCTTACGATTAACCGGCTTGAGATCTTTCAGTGTGGAAGATCTGTGGGATTTTCAATTATCTTCTAGATATTTATCTTTCTCATGTTGCTATAAAATTAATCATGTCCTGATGTTTATTCTCGGTTTATTTTTGAGTCAGAAAACTAGTAGTTATAAGAATCAACGCCAAGTTCATTTAATTTCATATAATTGCTATGAAATACCTATTATTTGTCTAAAAGAAAAGCATATGTATCGTCGTATTTACATTATGATTTTCGTAGTTAAGCAGTAAGACGAACAGTGAGAGATTATCAAATCACGGATCAAATTTATTCTCATGCAGATCGAACGAGTATGTGCATCCCATGAAGATTTCCTACTCCGGACATACAACAGTAAAGCAGTCTTCTTGTATGCCGGTTTCTATGCCCTTTTAACTATGCATGGCCTATTAAATACCTAGGTAGAACAACGATTAAACACTTGTCATTTGTAGAGAAAAGATCCCTCTAGAAAATTTCGTAAGCCAGACTTTCTACTACACCCGTATCGTCAACTCATACGACCTCCTATCATGTCGTTTAGCCATACTCCGTATCCAACCACGACGTCATAAGAATAATCAGTATCATCAATCATTACTCGCGTACATATTACCTAAATTGGTATGTACAAGACGCACTCCACATTCAGCTGGAAAAAATGATTCAGAAAGCTGCTTGTTGTATTTTTTTGTCAAAGAGGTCAATGTTAGAATAGTGATGATGATTAAAAAGCACTATAGAGTCGGAAAGCTCGGCTTAGGAGATCTGCGGGAAAGTAGGGGCGTTTTGCAATATTCTTGAGCAAGTGTGCTTGTTCCCTTCAACCTCGTTTCTTATGAAGAAGAAGCACTTCAGATGGACACGCGATTAATCAAAGTGAATAGTGAAGCGAAATATGTTCTTAATAACAGAAAATGATTACAAGAATTCTTCAAAAACGTATCACATGCATTGGTATTACTTGGTATTGGTATGAAATGATAATGTAAGATAACTTGATGTTGATCAGTTCCTGCTGCAGGATGTTTCGTGTTCAACGTCATATCGTGAACTGAACTGAATGCGAGCCTAATCTGTGCATTGACCTGAGTTGATCACTCTTCAATAAATCAGTGCTATTTCTCATACCACAATTTTCGTGGTACCAATTTACCGAACCCGAATGTTTACCGAAAGAATGGCGGGCTTGGTAAGCCTGAGTACGGCTGCGAACTGATTTGAGCCTACATTTTACTGCAGCACCTCTGCTACTGTGTCCCACCCCTTGTCCTAAGAAATGAAGGAAATGTCCTAAGAACTCAATGGGAATAATCCAATAACTACGCCTCTGGCACGCGATTGAAACTGTTTCCTATTTTTCATATACAACGCAAGAACAGACGCCGATCTTGTTGACTTTTGAAAGCAGAAGGCCACGTAAAATTCTACGTAATAGCCTTGCAGAAAATCAAGGGTGGAAAAACAAACATAAAACAACTAAACGAACAGGTATCGAAGAAGGAAAGATCCTTAAATGAAATATCGGTGGCGTGAGCTTCGTCGTATACCAAGTCATTGTCTATGTCATAGAGAGATCCTATCTAATCGTTTAACCATACTCCCTTTCCAGCCATGGCCTCATGGGAGATCATTTTCAACAATTGCTATTCACCAACCGATACACCAGATGATCACGAACTAAATGCATTTTACAATTAAAAGACCTATTCAGAAGGTAATTTTCCTCTACAAATCTATTGTCGGAAATTTGAGTGCGGGAATAGGAACAGCATAAAACGATAAATCACATTTTTGCGACAATAAACAAAGTGATCGACACTAAAAGAAGATCGATGCTACGTCAGATTACAACCCGTTTTACACGGGTGATAAAAAATGCATTACTAGTACGACTTAATACTTCTTCAAAATAGAAACATACCAGATTAGCGGAGAACCTCACGCACGGCTCTTTTACATAAGAAGGGTAATATGCAATAATAGGGAGTTTGAGTGCCGCGTTAATGATAGACACAACCAAAGATGAACAACACGTTGTTTAGATTAGTCTATCAAGGTTCGTATGGTGCAGTTTTGACAGGCGCGCACCGACAAGGACAGTATGAGCTTGAAAGATCAGTCGGAATTTAGAAAACCGGCTATTTTTATAAAACTGCTTATAGGCATGTGTTATAGTTTTGCCAGACATGAAGTTTGACTTGGATCAAATTACAATTAGTACGTACCTCTAAAACAGATTATTGCCATATTGCGACTATTCGGTATTCTAGAACAATTGCATTTCACATAGGAGCCCAGCTGCGGTTTATTTCATCAAGGCAAATTTCCATCGCTTTGATAAAGTACGGTCACATAGAGGATACACTCCTTTGATCCATAAAAGCCGCTTAACTACTGTGGTGGAAATCGTAAGAACGTTCCAGTAAAGCTCTCTCAGAGCTACAGCGAAAAAAACTCCTGCCTCAAGACCTAAGACGTCGTACTCTGCCGTTTATGATCACGAGCCGTAATAAGGCTATTGGAAAGCGCTCAAGTCTCGTGTTTGCTCAGAACCGAATCAATCGAGCACTTTCTCCTCATAGACTGGGTTTCTTCTTCTAAACATACAGCACTAGAACATTCTCTTCCAACGCCCAACGTACACCTAACCATTGTCCATATCAACTTATAAAGAGTCCTATCTCCTCATTCAGCTATACTCCATCTCCAATCACGTTGTAAGAGAACCAATAAAATCGATTGTTATTTAGCTACTCGTGGCGCGAATAATCGCAAACTAAAGGTGTTTTGAAATCGCCTGGGCAAAATAGAATTTAGAACAAAATTTTTCTGACAAAATCGTTATCGTAGACTCAAAATCAGAAAGTTTCGATTAGAATACAAAATGAAGATGGGGAACGCCACACACGAGTGTTGTCTGCATCACGCCATTTCTGCGCAGTTATCTATTGTGCAAGAAGAACCCTGTCTCTGAATAAGAAAGCAGCTGAACAGAACGGCAATCAAAATGTCTAATTAGGTAAGTAAAATCACTGCTCTCACCCACGTTTTCGAAAATTTACTCTATATTGCTTCTTTTATCAAACTCAAACTTACCATCTTCCCATTGGGTGCCAATGTGAGTTGTGCTATTCTGAACAATATTATCATTAGTCGCATCCTTAGTGACTTCGTCAAAATGAGAATGGAAGCTACGAGAGTGGAATTCATGTACAAGATGTGGGCGATGCCGTAGTCGAGCTAGAAGTAATGTTGTTATTGATAAGGATAAGCGTACGTTATACTGATTTTGAGGGTATCCTAAAAACAACTGACATGCTACCACACTACTACAACATCATTGGATAATTTACCGAAAAGTTTTGTTTGTTTCTGGTATAAAACAAAATACGAATTTTTGATGCTGCCAACAAACTTTGTGAAATTACATAAATGCCATCATTATTAATGAGTTCTTGACACTGCGAGGGCTGATTGTACGTGCCATTTTTGAAAAATGCTTCATCTTCTGATGCAAAAAACTAAAATTATGCTTGCTTTATATCCTTTTTATTTTTCAGTTTTCTGCCCTTCAAAAAACTATGCAGGAAAGAAACACGTGATAGCCAGGGGTGCTAAGTTGAGGGAGTAAAGTCGACGCAAAAGAACTTACTAAGTTCTGCAAACTTTGAAAATTTCTCAAACAACAACATGTGGCCTGGCATTATCATTACACAATGCGACGACTTTCGTAGTGAACATCGCCAGCTTCTTCTCATAGTTTATTGTTATTTAACTATCTATATGCTAAGAATACTTCTCCGAACTTGATTTTTACCTTGGTTTTAAAAGCTTATGATGTGTTGGTTTTGGAATATCTAACCACATGAAAAGCATTGTCTTATTGCCTCAGGGTAAAATTTGGTTCAGAAGTGGAAGGGCTAGGTATTTCGGATTTATGCCCACTCTTTCATGGTGTTTTCGAGATAATTCAATTTTTATCTCCGGTTATCAACCGCTTTAAGAAAGGTTAGATTTTGTTCCAAGCAAGCAGAGAAGTCATATAACGAGCCGATTATCCAATTTCTTTTAACGTAATCCTTGTGGCGCTTATATTGGAAATTTCCATATCATATTTATTTTCCAAATATAGCCCGAAAAGGCTAGCTGAGTTAAATTAAGTCTTTCTGCGATCTCCGAAATTGCCACAAAAGGATTTTGCTTCAATATGGTCTTAACAACATCGTCGTCGAACAAAGATATTCACTTAGAATATGGCTTATCCGTATGGTCTAAGCCGCCTGTTTCAGATTTTTCAAACTGCTGCAAATCGTATCATATACTGTACCCTCACCAAACGCTTTCGTTAGATTGCTACATGCTTCTGTTGTTTAAATTCGTGTAAAATATGACGTGAATGAATCGTATCAGTAGCCACAGCACACTATCGCTTCTCACTTAAGACTAAGGTAGATCAACTTTATCTCATTTATTTACTACATCAGTATGTATACATTAAGCGATAAAAGTAGAGAGTAGAACGTTTGCCGAACACGGATGTGCTTGTGTCGCGCATTGGTCTCATAGAAACAGACAGAACTCTCCAGTATGCCTGATACTACAGCAGTATCTATGTAAAGTGATATATCACAAAAGCAAAGTGCTGTGCATTCCATACTGAAATCGAAACTCCAAAAAACAACTAATTATTATAGGGTATTTTTGAGTTTGCCAACACTAGAAAAAAATGTACACTTCTGCACCAGGTATAATTTAGGCATGTGAAGTTTACGGACGGTTTCTGTAAAGCGAGTTATGATATAGATTAGTTATCAGAGCTTTGAATGAGATTATATTAACATGATACTTTACAGCACTTATTCATTCCATCATATGAATTCATTCAAATACATAGTAATTTTGCGTAGTATGCTGCTCAAAATGTAAAGCATTGTCTGTGTGTCTAGAAGTAAGCTATGCATACCTCTGTGACCAATAAAGCTTTGAGTATCAATAGCTGGCTCGACGGTGTATACGCCATCCGGTAGCGCGAGCAAGCCGTACTGCAATCAAAGCATTTGAATTCATGTTGCTGAGTAATTGTTATCATTGACATTTTTCACTTAATAAGGTGTACGTCGAAATTGGAAACACTTCTCAAAAGAATGCTTAGATTTCTAGTCTTATTTGAAAGCACATAAATCTCCTATGTTGTAATACAAGGTATTGATTAGTTCATTGACTCCTAGTGGATTTTGACACTTCCACTTTCATCGAAGTACTACAGTCATAGAAAACGATCGATTTGTGTATTCACCCAATTATCTTATGACGATATAAGGACTTCTGTAGAAGCTACGTTCTTCTTCCACTATTAATAATAGCACAAAGACATCAATGAAGAATTCATAGAAAGTAAAGCGTGTTATATGTTGGAATAAACATATTAACAAGTCCTCACCAATTGGTAATTGACTTATTTTGCTACGACAATTCGACAAGCCTCTAAAATATGCCATCTTTTTAATCCTTCATCTCACATTATTGCACATTTGTAGAAAGGCAGAGCAATTTAGGGAAATTGAGATTGTTGGTAAGAGGCAATATTATTGATTTCATGTAAATGTTGTGGAGCACGGTGGCGTCGGGATGGAGGCGCCAGAGTGACACGCAGGCTCCAATTAGTTCGCGTTGACTCTAGGCCTACCTACCCACCATCTCTCCCAGGTCGCTAAATTAGTATCAGAGAAATCTAAATAAGATAATTAGCACTGAATTGATGAATAGTGGTCAACTCAAGTCACTGTACAGACCTGGCTCACATTCAACAACTCTCACGATATCAAGGTCAGCACAAATACGTGGAGGTATACCGTCATAAAGGGTTGATCAACGCCAAAGCTTATCGCACTTTATCTCACGTATATGTTGTAATATGTTGAAATGTTTTTGAACCTTTCTTCTAGTAGAACTTAGTTTGATTGTATATTCTTCTAAGATTCAAAACTGAGACGGAATCGAAGTCGAAATTACATACACATGGACGAAACATCGACATGTCAAACCTCATTTGTTTTCCTCCTCTTAACGTTTCAAAATCATCATGTCAGCGACCGTTCCAGTTATTGAGCTCTAATAGGCAACTATCGAGAACCTAACATACTTATAAAGGTATTTTTTGAGCAAAGTAAAATGAAAAAGGCTATGGTTTTCGAATATGTATTACAAGAGAATTTTGCATTGACAAAAGCAAACGATGTGGATATTTTCCAAGATTGACTAAGCTCAAACTTCGACATGTTTTAATTAATTGTATCTTATTCCTATTGAAGCCAAGTTGATTATAAGACTTTCCACCTCATACGGTAGCAGGGTAAGTTTTAAATTTTTCTCATTAAAACTATTAAATACCTAGAAGAAAGGGAAGTAAGCTGAGTTTATTTAGACTCTGAGGAGGGCTATATCGCTGAAACGTCAGCCATTACCCAATATGTATTATATTCTAACCTCATACTATTGTCATTGTTTAGATCAAAATATTAACCTTATGCTGGAATCTAGCTCGTCACCTCTAAACACTCAACATCAACTCTATCTCACTAACACTTTAAATTTCAAAAGTGAATAATGGTTTTTAATTATTCATGACTAATAGGTGAAAATATGAGCAAAAATTTGAACAAGAACATCATTCGTTATATAGAAGATACTTAATAAATACCGAATCTCCTCTATTCACTTCTACATTTACTATCAAGCTGTGATTGGTATTGTTGTATAGTTTAAAGAGTTGTTTGCTCAGCTTCAGCATTCAGATTTAACATGTTTGCTTTTAAAGGACATCATAACGCGCGACATTTCATGAACGTGCTTGATCATTCATTTTTTGAACAAACGGCCCAAAAGTGCAAATATTCAAGTCGAAAAGGACAAATGTCCAAAACTGTAGTAGACATGAGCATTTCGAAATTTTGATTGGCTTCTGGCATCGACATCTTAGAACGACTGGGTGAGGGCCTAAAAAGTGTATTATTTTAACATCTCAGAGTATCCGCATTTTTTCATATATATGCAGTTAAGGTAAACACCTAGCACAATGCTACGAAATCGCGTAATCGCAGTCGTATGGATTCAGTGTGATAATCTTATTACATCAGTCCTTAATTGATCGCTACCATAATCTTGATCTGATTGCTTGAGTGAAGGTCTAATTATCCAAGTTTGAGATCTGAAGTTCGACTATCAATTGGGAAACATCTAGTGTAGCTGCTTCTGCTTGAAACGTAGGTGCGCACTGAACTTCATGGATTTCATTTGTAGACGCACATGCGGTTTAATCCCCCATGTTTCAGGTTGGTCGTACTCGAGGACTGCTGTAATGTCCACCCCATTCACATTCATTTTCTACCAAAGATCTCAACCGTGCTATTATGGTGTAGCGGCCAATCTGAACGAAGTTGAGATAGCTGTTCTCCAATTTTGATATACAGTAACCCCACGTTAAAAAACTATCTATTTCGTGATCCTTTTTTTTTCTTTATCAACTATATTTAATTTCTCATTCTCTTTATATGTTCCGCGTATTTATAATGTATCATATATATCATTCAGCATATTATTGGTGCTGTATAATTGACTACATTAAAGTTGCTTACGAACTGTGTATTAACTTAATTACCCAAGTTTGCTGTTGTACTCGATAGTGTCAGTCAAAAAAGTCGCAGGTGGCATCTATTCGCGCAAATTATTCTGACGACGTCTCATAAAATATATTCCGACTGATGCCAATAAGCCAGGAAATACCACTGTTCAAACTGTGAGTAATTGTACAAATAGTTCAACGGAAGCGAACGCTGTGAAAGTTGATCCCGTTCTGGCTAGGCACTCCAAAAAGTATGCGCTGTGTAACAAGCTGGAAGTATATTCGGAGGCTGATATCGAGGATGCGGAGTAGACGCTTTAATACAGCTGTAACTGATGACTTTATGAACATATGGATTGACCAACAACAATCGTTCCTTCTAAAACCTTCTGCTACGATAGCTCAGGCAGGTCTTCCTCAAATTAATGATTATTGGAAGTGAGCTCTCGGTCTATTACGAGAATAAAATCTACCAAGCCCTTCGCTCACTCGTCGCGAATCCTCACCAAACGAGCCAACGCTCGAGACCCATGCTTGGTAGATTATTGTCTTGGTTTTCTGGGATTAGCAGAATATGTTTAGCAAATGTTTTAGCAGACAAAACAGAGCTGTTTTAGCAACTTCATGACAATTGCTGAACAGACAGTTGGCGACGTCAACACGGAACAAATCCGGGGGTGCACTGTAGCAGTATGAGGAAGCATCCGAAACCACGTAGTGCAGTCTTTCATCAGGATAACTGTCGCACTTACATTATGGCTTCGACTTGTCGCTACATTTCCTATAAAATAGGCAGAACCGAGGTAACGCATCCATCATGCAACTCCGATATTGCTCCATCGGATTATCATTTTTTCTACGCAGTGAAGCATCATCCGCAGAAAAAAAATTTAAAGTTCATAACCATATTAGAAGTGGCCTTACCGACTTTTCCGATCGAAAGTTCCATGCCTTTTATAACACAGACATCGAATCTTTGTCCAGCAAACTGATGCATATTTTTGATGATAAGGGTAATTATATTGTTTATTAAAAGATTCACGCAGTAAATGTTTAATGACTTAATAAAGGTTTCGAAATGAAAAAGTACTGACGAAAAATGACATGGTTAAGCCTCAATACGATTTAAAACGAGAGCGCAAGGCCTAGCGGTAGAGGTGCTGTCGTGATATGCAAGATGAAATCAGGTTCGCCGCCTTCAAGTGAGCCACCCAAACCCACTATTCTTATAATGTTAGCAAATTTCTATTATCGAAATCTGGGTAAGATAAATGACACTGAATTGGTGAAGAGTGGTAATTTTCAATCACCTCTACGATATCACATTGAATCTGAATGCGTAGGCGCTTCCCGTAGGAGGGATTGATAAACGCCAACGACTATTTTACTTTATCTTGCACGACTATGCTTGTAGGAAAGTGGTGATCAACATCACAAGATTAAGGTAAGTCCAGAAAGTTAGCACGTATACCGTCGTCATACAGTTAAATCAAATACAATTAGCCATCACATAGCTTTGGCTGCCCTCACGGAAATGATTAGCAGGATAGCTATTAATAAATTTTCTTTTGCATATTTTTGAAACTGCGCTTGCTTTGAGGAATATGAAGACCGTCATATTTCGTCTATGCGTTATGGTAAATATTTAAAGACAGAGGAATAAAATGATCAAATCTGGCTTGTTTAAAATGATCAAATCTGGCTTGTTAAATTGGCAATGTCTACAAGAAGGCCGGATCGTAGACCAGCTGCTCCACGATTTTTTGAGTAAGCACACTTATGAACTGGAGAGAAAGAATTCCGCTAAATTTAAACTTGCCCACGTTCATGCAGGATAACATTTAATCAAGAAGGAATTGATAACCGTAAGAAATAAGGGATGAGTGGAATCTTTGAAAAGAATGATTGTCTAATTGTCCTTACTGTAATGACTACCCAAAATTACAACTAGTTATCGTTAAGTACTTGAACTCAATACTTGTAATCAAATTCAATCTATAACGACAGAGTTTTTGCAAGTTGAGTCCAATGATCTAATGTGTAATAGGTGGTTGGACAGAGTAGATTATTTGTACTTCGGATTATTCGTTGGCCTCAGTTTTTGAGGCAATGTTTCTCTTCATCATCAAATCAGATTATCCACGATACGCTGCATAAAGTCTAATCAAAGCTTATAAAAAATCCTCTGTTAGATTTGCGATCACTCAATTTAAACTAAAGAATCATTCATTCATTCAAGAGTGTAGCAAATTTTATGACATAACAAGTTGTTTTATTTCGTGAGGAGTTTCATTTGAGTTTTATATTGCTTAATTCTACGTTACTTCATCGTGGAAACTATAGTACCTCTTTTTACTCATTTGAGTTCCAACCGTTACATAGAGGCAAGCATTGTGGCTATTTTATGCTATTATCTTATAAAATAGAAGGAATATCTTCTACGTATCACTACACTATCAACTCCTAACTTGTAATGAGGGGTAGAAGCGTATAGAAATAATTTTGAGGTGTTCATTCATTACAACCAGTATGAGATCATTACAATGTTTCGAACTATTTGAACACATATAGAAAATCTATTTAGTTATTCAATTTATGAATAAAGAATGCAAAATTGTTTGGTTAATTTTCACTCGCTATCGACTGTAGTAGATCATAATGACAACTGTCCTGAATTACGCCAAAAATTGGTGCTCTGTGAAAAACGCTGTAAGCTTAATACTTCAAATAATGCGAGTAAATTTTGAAAAAAAAAGTACTAGATCTAGTAGAAATTTTTCTATTAGAAAAAGACCACCAGAAGTAACTATTTTTTCAAAACAGCAACACTTTTTCGTCATCGAAATAACGTTGAACTTTTGAAAACTGATCTCATTTATCTCGTAACACATACACGTTTGATACGAATTCAATAATGAATATAGTAAATTTCCCTTAACCTCGTGACTCTACAAATATTCATACTAGTAATAAGACTTTATACATTATTACATTACTTGCAGTCAGAGAAATACGTCAATATTGATTTTACCTTAAAATCGTTTTGACATTTCTTTGTGTCATTTTCTTAACTGAGGACATCACACTTCCTTATACAGCTCTTTCTTGACCAATTCTCTGATTACAGCTCTATCATGTTGCATGCAGCCAACTTTAGGATTAATTGGTAATGAAGCATAGCAACAAAATACTAGAACTATTTGCACTTATGAGTGATGAATGACACTTACAGTTAGAGGAAAATCATGTTGAAGATAATACAACAAAGCTGTAAACGCACCACACCATTATGGCTATCGCACAGATTAACAATACTGGAATCCTTGGCGTCAGCGACTTGTGCTCGATAAATGCAATCACCTGTGACGTGTGATAATCGTGCCCGTGTCGACGACTCGCTTTCCATGTACTGCACCAGAGGAACGACGTCCGCGTTTTCCACAACTGGCAGTGATCTATAAATCCAACACTATGTTACGGAGTATATATAAAAGCACTAATTCTTTTTAACTCAGAAACAGTTACGGAAATGTGCTAGGTTGGTTTCAAAAGCTGCGTATGGTTGGTAATGGAAATGAGCAACAAGAAAAATGCGTCGCTAGAAAACTTTTGTATCGGCGACGGTCATCCAATTGGTCATTACTATCTCAAAAAATTGTGTTAGTTAGTAATCGTATTTTGTATTTTAAACAGCACAGATAAGATTCAAATTAGAAAAACATCAATGCCCATTGAGTACCAACGTAATTGTATTCCATCACTGCTATTGTTGAAAACGTCATCATCACAGTATTGACATCTATGTTTTCATTACATACTTGTTGTGCGGCACGGGCAACTGTCGCCATCGATGCAGGTGGACGGTGTAGACGACGTCGTCGGATCGCAGTCGCAGATGACAATTGGACCCACAGTCGCGTGCGACACCTCGAACACCGTTTGCTTTTCGTCGCTCGTGCACTGCACGAGGCTGCCGTCGTATGAAATGGCGATCGACGAAGAACAGTCGACTAGTGCTGACTTGCAATCCTAGATTTGTTGTATATCTTTTCAAGTAAACAAATGAATAATTAACTCAATATAAGTAGAGGATGTGTAATGCGGCATAAAATATGATAACTGTTAACCCTCAGCTAAACGCTGGCTTTTTAATAACTGTCATATCACAATTAGTTATGATCAAAGGATTTTTGAATAGTTATAAAATTGCTGGTAAGTACATAGACTCGCTCATAGAGTCAATTAATTCAAAATGACGAGTTTTGTTCAGAAAAACTATCTGGCCGATGTTGCACAGCTTTTGAATTGACGTTGTGTTTGCCGAAAAGTACATTTTTTTTCTTGAATTTTCGCTCAGTAGTCAGAGTTAGCGTGACATACTAGAAATGGAATGTAAAGAGTAGACAGATCAAGTTTTATCTCGGGAAAAAAAATTTGGTCTTTAGACGTTCCGCTTCACGATGTCCTAGTAAACATTTTTCTAATCCAGCGTTTTTTGTATCCTACAGTTTAACGTTTTTGAAAAAATTGAAATTTTAACGATATACGAGTTTGAGTGACTATGAGTGTTCCTGAAACGAAAAGCCCAATTTGATTGTTGTTAATGAAAAAATCTAGAGTTTTTTTTTTTCTGTAACGCTTTATATTTAGACACAACACCAGCATGACGTTCAAGTGCAATTTCAACGTCACGTCTCACCACTTTCAAGCACCATTTAGCATTACTCAGCACAAAAACAAAATGATTCGATATTCGAGTATCAACGAATACACGAATTTTTTTTTTGTGTTACCATTAAAATCGATTGTATATACTGTTCTAATTATTGTAGCTGAAGATCATTTACCGTGTTATCATCGTGATTTCAGCAGTAATCAGAACGTCGTCACTCAGAAATCCATCGACATTCGACTGCATGCGGATTTTGATAGATTTGCACGAAATGATAAACTTGACGTCAGTGTTTATCAATGTGATTTCAAATTTCATATTTTTTAAAATAAAGCGTACAGGTGCTAACTTGCTAGGAGTGAATGACCTTTTCCGACGAAGCACACCAGCTTGAGTCAGCTGTTGTGCATGAGGGCCACTTGTTTTTCTGCGTCTTAGCGTGGGTCTTTGGATTTTTTTTCTCCTTTCAGTAATATGAAAGCGTTATTTTAACCGAAAAACAATTGTAAAGTATAAGCCGTTAAGAAAACCAGTGGATTCACATGAGTCGGTTCCAATTTTGAAATATCTCAGTTGGTGCTGCTGGACAACCATTTTCAGTACTTTCATGTCATAAAATAGAACTAATCCATAGGTTAAGTGCAAAAATTCATCGAAACCAATTAAAAGCTGACCAATATTTTGCCATAATAATCACCTTAGCACGTGTCTAAACAAAAATTATAACAACCATTTAACGATACTCGAGACAATTTGAGTCGAATGTAGTGGAATAAATCATGCAGTTATCCTCAGTGAGTTTCAATGATTATTCTCTCATAAATCATCCAGTTACAGCTGCATACACTTGCAGCTCGTATGTTGCATCGATGAAACGACATCGTAGTCAGTGCTTATTGATATTG
>KN716477.1:96634-116284 GCA_000816705.1 Dictyocaulus viviparus | reverse complement strand
TTTTCTACATTCCGAGTTTTGAGACATACAAGACCAAGATATCTTACGGATATCACTCGATACTTAGAATTAATAGATTAGTCTTTTCTTCTGATAATTGCTAATAGAACTAATCTTGAGTTCTTGAGTACATCTAATCGTAAGCCAGTAAACCTCTTTTCAAATCACTATTGCGGGAAGTGTACGAGTAACCATCAACGCGCTTTTTAAAATTCCAGAAAAAAATTGTGCTCATGAATTTGTAATATAAAGTGACAAATATATTTAAAAAATGAAGCTGAAAAACTATTCCTTGTGGAAAAAAGTTCATTGTAAACGCTTAATAGATTAGTTGAGAGAGGAAGTTGTAAGGAGGTGAGATGGTACCTTTGCTGTTACAAACACTTGTTTGTTCAATTGTTTTTCTTTAAACGTTAGATTTCCTAGAACAATGAAGTGGTTCAGCCAAGCACATAAGTGAGAGCAATCCGATTGAGGTAATTCAGTTTCCCACACTTAATAGAGCTTTTTGTTTTCGATCAGAGGTGCATTCCCTCATGCTCATCAATTATTACCGTACAATACATTTAGCTGATAGGAGAAAAACAAATGAATAGACTGTGCTTCATTACTACTTTACGGAAGTAGCAGTCTTGTTCTACAAGATTTAAAATAAACAACAAAAATTTTACATAAACAAATTATCTAAACAGTCGATAAATTCATTTTATACGCTGACGAATCAATAAAATATACGATATTAAGAGAAAAACGACATACATATTAATTTCGATTTGATGATATTGACGATTTAAAGTGGACTAGGAGATTACAAACGAAAGAACTCCAATGCTTCATCTTTTCGCTCGGATTAAGACAAATATCAGTAAACAAACAAAAAACACCACCATTATAGAATGAATGAGTCCCGTCATATTTTTCACAGTTCAAATAATTATCCGTGATTTATTGATTGAATTATAAATCAATATAGTTTCTGTTTTTCTTTTTAAACAACAGATAGAGTAATAAAAGAAAAATTAGACGTTCTCAAGCCAAAAAAAAGTATTACACACAATCAGTGGAAAATAATGAAAGCCATCGATCTGGCAATCGGTTCCTTATAGAAATTCGTTCTAGCAAACTTTGATGTGATGAGGAAGCCTGCTTGCACTACGAATTGTTTATCGTTAGAATAACTTTTATTGCTAGTAAACAAATGTCGATTAGTTCGTATCATATAGGCATTGGCCTTTCTTCTTAAATATACTTTATGTTCTCTGAGAGTTTCCAGTGGATTGTTTACTAGTGAGAATTATTAGTGCTCAATGAAGAGGACGTAGTAAAAAGCAAGATTTAAGCTGAACGGTACATTCGAAGCTCCGCGATTGTATGCTATGTAGAAAGAAACTCGACGTGATACGTTACTACTTGCCGATAGTCTGCATATAATATAAATCGATCAGAAATTGATTACATATCAGTGTCAATTTTGAAGGTCATTCTGACAAGGATAAGATTAGAGGAACGTGTCTCATCCAGTATGTTTTTGCTCGGTGATGATCTTGAATAAAGGTCAAAGTGAGGTTCTAGAGAAATTTCAGAACATTGAAAACTCTTTAATAACGATAACGAAAATATTATTGGACCGACAGATAACTCAGCAACCAATAGGCATTTCTGATTTTTGACCGAAGATTTCATTAGTATGCAGATAAAGATGATGAACGTTCTTTGATAAATCATAAAAACAAGTAATTACAAAAAAAATAAATAATAAACGATCACAGCAAACGACATTGAAAGCGAATCGAATAGTGCGTCCAGTGATTTTCTACATTTGCAGTATTGTTCTGTTCTAATTTGAATATAGTAACCTAATGAGTGACAAGCAAGTATTGAGTTGAATCGATAGTGTTCAAATATGCATTAACTGTAATGAAAATTACCTACTGATCGTTCTGATTGACATTGTTTTGCTAAAGCCATCAAAATTTGAAGGATTTCTGCTTTTTTTTCCTTCTGTTCAACAAAAAGTGTTTTACGATAAAATGTTTAACTAGTTGGCGCACGAAGAGGCGTGCTTAAGCGCAGATGCACCAGTCCAGAGGCATTGAGTCTCTTTTTATTGCATACTGATATCTACTGTGATGTTGAGGTTGATCGCCGCGCAAAAGCGAAAGCACAACATAATCGCGACGACGGTTGGTGACGACACCGAACGCACAACAACAAGAACTAATCTAATTGTTCCACACTTAAACTAACATGATTGTTTACAAATCACTCAGATCTGAACGTATCTTTTGAATGGAAAAGAAATTTCGATTCATTAATGTTATGAGATGTCTTTAAACTCACATATTGTTAAATGTGTTGCTCAATTGAGCATTACTGGAAGCTGTGAAATTTCAAGCTCAGTACTTTACTACAGAGGTTGTAGCGTATAACAGTAAAATTATAAGCTATATGTTTCTCCTAAGTAGCCTACAGTAGCCTCAGAGAAATCCTCATAGTGGTTCACAGTAAACCTGCTAGAAGTCACACGCATTGTGTCAATTCAATATTAAAGACAACTAAAAAACAAGAAATAATGACACAGTTCGATGCTTTTCTTGTTGAAGTAGTAGTTTCTAGCTGAACAAATGGTCCAATGATTCTGTAAGTGATGAAAGAAATGAATTTCCTTAGAAGAATCTGTATAACTACATGGTAGCGGAATAATTCGAAAAAAAAACTAAATTTTCCCGAACGGAATAATTATGGATTCATAAGAAAATCGTTTATGGATTTCTCTTCTAAATTTTGTTATAATAATTGTGACATAGAGATAAATTAGAAGCGATTGTATGTGTATGTACTCACAATACTTTCAGAAATATGGAGGTAGACTTAAAACTATGGATTTTGAGGACGGTAAAGAAAGAGTTTATACGCATTCCTCATTACTTGTACCCAATCATTTTTCGTGTTTTGTGAAGGGAATAGTTGCAGTTTGAGTGTTACCGAAACTTGTCGCTATTCTGTTCGAATGCTTCAATATGTGAACAAAGCCAGATGATTTACAGTCTGTAGCAGAATCAATGGACAAAACGATGTGCCAAGAGACGTTTTCAGGGAAGGTCAGTCGCGTCGAGAGCATTCGAATGAATCGCGCCGCGTCTGCTCCCTCCTCTCGTCACCGGCTCTCATCGTTGCCGGTATAGGAGAAAAAAATCATATATGATACATATTAGCATATTGTCCGTGTGTCCAGCGCTAAAACGCCTCAAAAACTATTCCATTTCATTTCTGTTGTCTATAATATCTGCGCAGAAAAACAATAACCATCACTTAAATAAATGTCCAACCTGAAAAACAAGAAATGAAATAACAGCCCGTTCGTTAGAAGCTTCGTCAAAATAATTGACGAGTAAAAGTAATGTGGTTGTAATTGTTTAATAGAGCATATGCACACGAACAGGACAAGGTCGTAGCAGTGGTCAAACGGGGCGGAGCAAATGCGGGGGTTGCAAGTGGAGGGTGGAGCAATCGCCAAGCGATAGCGAAAGCGAACGAACGATACGAACGGCGAGCCGCGGTATGTTCGCTGTCCGTCTCGTCATGAACTCATTTTGACTAGAAAATAAATTTACTTAACGGTTTGTTTTCTATATAAGGCTATTTAAATTGCCAATTTCCATTTATTCAATTAACCGTATCCATTTTTTTTACACAAAAGTTTATATTAACTTGCTTACAGGCAGTAATTTATTATGATTATTTGGTCGGAATTACTAGAAAACACATGCCTACCTAATAATATCGGAGAACTCGTAACGCTACGCAGTCAGTGGATGAGATTTTCATTTCAGTTTTAACCTACAAGCTGTAGTCTTTCTATCGAGCAACGTGCAAGTGCTTCGCTCGCACTATTGCATTCAGCTGTTTTATTCAATTCGACCACTCGGCGACTTCGATTCTAATTCTTCGTCAGTTTCTTACCCATATTTGCATTCGTTGCTCGGATCACAGCATAAATTTAAAACCTAATAGAACCCATTATACACTAATTCAAGCAAGTTTAAAAATTGCCTGTAACGGAGCTTTGCTTTGAAAGGATATCACAATCAGAGCGACATCTTCTGTAGATTAACTTGGTTTCCAGTGTTACCCTGCTTGAACATGAGGATAATCAATCTGAAAATCATCTCCATATGTACTCAATAATCGTCGTCATGGGTGTGAATACCTTTTTGCATAATCGCGAACAGCTGTACGGCTACAAACAACATCCGACTTTTAACATTTAGTTATTCTTTGTATTTTAATTACAGCATACATATGCTTTTGTTAAAGTACATAATGTATTTGATGGTTTTTTTTAGTTTTGCTATGAGAAAATGAAATCATTCAATCGATTCAGCACGTTTCATTTATAATATAGAGGAAATTTGTCATAATGAATGAAATACAGATGAACTCAGCAATAACGCTCGATTACCTCACAACTACTGCTTACTGTAGAACAGAAAAAACTGCCTATCAAATATCTATCACGTAATAGAAACTTCTAGAAGGAGAAGAAGAAGAAGAAGAAGAACGAAAAGAAGAAATGTATTGAAAAGATCGAAGACTGTTTATAACAAATCAAATGAGACTGAAAAAAACTGCTGAAGTGGAACTAGTGAAATTTTTAGAGAAAAGAATCAGTAAAACTATCACAATTCTGATCACGTTCCGGTTTGACGGCCGTCCTTGATTGTCTTAATTTTTAATAGCGCAAAAGTGATCGTTCAAAGGAATACAGATTGAATAGAATTTTTCAACAAATCACTCGATTATTCGAAACGGAAATCATGCGATCCGAAACTTATCAGCATTATCGCATCTGCTACCGAAAAAGAAAATCATGCCTTTTTTTCTCCTCTGCAAAAATAACTGATGCCATAAAATTTTTCGTAGCACAGATTTCGCACAGTCTCAACTTCACTCATTGAGTGATCTTTCCCAAAAATGCAAAGAGTGCTGAGAAATGACGGATGTCTAACAAAATTAAGCTACACTTTACTTCTAAGCTTGAGCATTTGTGATTGAAATGCATAAACTATACTGAAATAAAATTTTAAAGCGGTTGAATTTGCTAGCCGTACAGTCCATATCATGGTGGATGAATGAAATACCTCGTTGTGGATTGTAAAATATGATTGTTCTTAAAGATCGTTTCTGTTGAGGTAATAGAGGCAAGTCTAATTTTCATAGGATATCTTATTTATTTGGTCCATTTTTCAATTTTTATATTCAGTTTATGTGGTGGTGCTGCAAGAATTACATTTAAACGTTAAAGGAAAACCAGCAATTGATTGAGATGTTTTATTTTTGAAAAGTAATAAAAAAACCGAAATGCGCGAAATTGACGAGCATTGAGGATTACAGACTCAGAGAAATACTAGAAGCCGAACTGATCGAACTTTCCATTAACGTGCTCCATTTCTGTGGTAGTACTTTTTAGTGGGAACGAACATTAACAGTGATTCTCAATTTGTAAGTAAAGTGACAACTCATAGCCACACATTTCAAAAATGTTTTCAGCTTTGTGTAGGTGCGAAGAAAATTTTTGAACATAATTCGAGCCGGATTTTATAAAGCTCAGATACGACAGTTCTGACATGTTTGACATTTTAGCTAGGTTAAAGGTTGCGATTTCAAATCTAGTAAAGCACTACTATCGGTGTAAAAGAAAGTATATAGAGGTATAAGGATTTGAGTAATATTTGTACTACGAGTTTTTGTTGAGTTGTTTCTAATAATTATGTGGCGTGTGGTGCAGCGGTGAAACGAAAACCGAAACCTTGGCTCGCGGCCATTTCCATGCCTACCAAGCATTTCATCCCTTCGAGGTCTGTAACTCAAGTCATCATACAGAATGGACTAGCATTCAGTCAGCTTACGATTTCATGCTGAACACGAATGCGTAGGCTCATTCTGCAACAGGGATTGATCAACGCCAAGACTTATCTTGACTTAATTTGATAATTGAACATTAGAGATGTCAACTTGAGAATGTTAATGTTTGAAGATATAAGATAATATGAAGAAGATGATTTCAAACTGAAGGGCGTAGTATGAAGGGGTTTAGAAAGACGCTATAAGAGTGCGTGAAGATCGATCCCATCTCGAGTAATGATCGAAGAAAACATTTGCTTACAACTGAATGAACTGACGCACCTATGCTTTACAGAGAAGAAATTGAGTTGTCCTCTGGTTGTATCGAAAAAAGAAAAAATGGCAAAAGTTAAGAAAAAACGACGTAGTATTCAGCTTGAAGAATTCTGTGAAGTTTTCTTAGAACTTAACTTTGTTGATAAACATGACATTTTATTTCGAATATAATTTAACAAATTTTTATATAAAATTGAAAACGAGATGACAAATGAAAATCAACGCGCAAAACACCGATGTACACATTACAAGTGTAAAATGTGCCGCATGAACAAGCAAGCACTTTTTCTTAGCGAAATGTTCAGTCCGAGAGCGGAACATTCGAGATCATCCATCCGGTCGTTGGATGTTCAGCGCCGATCGGCAGACACATCGACTTTCCGCATTATCAAACAGTAACGAAGCTGGCGTAACGTATCGTGAAATGTGTGCAGAATTTATGTAACGAAGAAAAAAAGCAAACGTTTAAGAGAATACATTTGAACTGCTTCACGATTGAATTTCAAATGAATCGCAGTGACTTGAAGGTGAAGAGATAAACGGGTACTGTTACGCTTATGGTACAACAAAATTGTTTGTTTGCGATTCCATACGTCTGCTTAGAAGAATTTTTCCCGTCATAGATTTCGGTACGGTAATGATGGAAGTCCGTGAATATTAAGGTTACTGTCATAACGAAACCATTACGAATCACCTATAAAAATGAAAAAACAGATGTACGTTATTGTGTTCTTTGATGTGTAATTATTTACAATGAGACGACTTGTAAGCACGGATAGTACGGCCGCTTTTTTTCTGCCAAATAATCCTTCTTTTTCAACATTCTGATAAAACAAAGATGAACGATAACTTAGGTATTACTTAGTTGAATAAATATTAGATAATAGCGAAATTGATGTTTTTTGTTCGCTAGGATACAATTTTCTCACGTTGTCGATACAGTTTGATTTGGAGTCAATGAGTACTGAGGTACATGTAAATTTCCTTGTGTTGCCTTATTGTAGCAGGCAAACCATCGAGAATAAGAAAGTGTTAAGCGATTAGGAAGTCATTTTCAACTTACGAAAGTCTTAAAGATACAAAAATTGTTAGCCTCGACTAAAATCGTATGAAATTTTCGTTCTACGTGATCCTCAACACATTCACTCAACACTCATTCACCCTAAGAAATATTGCTATAATCTTCAGAGCTAACAAAATTTCATGCATGTTAATAAATTTGCTTTTGTGTGTTGGTGTTGATGTTGATGTTTGATTTACACTTTTGTTAGCGTCGCAGAATGCGTAAATCAATGATCAATCGATATTCATTCTGTATTGAACGCATTTTCAAAATTATTGGATTATTAATAATCGTATTATTGAATGCAAAATATGAATGTGGATTCTTTTGAAACGTAAAAATATATCGTAGATAGTTATGAATAAAATAAAACTGGTTGGTAAAATAATCTGCAACATTGAATGTAGTGAGGTACATCCATGATGAAATTCACTCAAAACTCACAAAATTCGGATCAAACGTGATATGATTTGTACTACGCCACGAAAACCATATGAATCGATCGATTCCTATCAAATGAAATTGGGCGCGAAGGCATATAATTAGCTTATGATTTACCAAAATTATTCCGATCGATAGAGTGAATATGTGACGAGGTAGAAACATAACTAATGTTTTGTTTTCGAATAAGCACAGTCGCAAACAAAACTCAACAGAAAACAAAGTATTAATGAAATTGATTACTAGAATTTTATTTATTGTTTTGAAAAACTGCTTTTCGATTATTTTCAGTGAAATTTATATTCTGTTTTGCTTGAATCGGGTAGCTATAGATATTGGAGGACAATTTCCTTGTTGTTTTTCCTTCTCAAAAAGAAAACTCAGGAAAAAAGTACTGCTTTTCTCAGCCGGCATCAATGCTTGATAAGTACTAACAATACGAAAAGCACTGCTTTCTGTAACGTGAATTACGTCGAACTGTGGAAACATGGAAGGAGGCATTTTGACCTCACTCATTCCTTCTGTCTCTTACTCTTAATTCTGCTTTCTTCATCGTCATTGACTCATTTATATTCAAATGATTGAGAAAATACAATATTAGCTCCTCAACACGTTTATGGTGTGAAAATGTGAAATTTATGATATTAAATGCGTACGATGATGAAAATCTAAATGAACAATAATTATAAGCAATGGAATCGAAATAGGAGAAGTAGTAGAAGACGAAAACGACAACGTGAACGGAATGTGTGAGGGCAAACGGTTTTGAAAATCCATGTCGCTCGTTATTCGTTCTTATCATTTTTGATAAGCTTGGAATACGGCGCCACGACACATCCTTAAAAAATTAGTAATCAACTACCAGATTTTCGTTATGAAAATTTTAGCTAAAAGCCAAAGCTAAATCCTGCCAGCTAAAGCTAAATGTAATTTTATCACTGTTTTCATTATAAGTTTCATCAGTGCTTATATTTAGCTCAAATTTTAAAATGTGTTTTCCGAAACATTTTTTGTCATTCCATCGAAAGTCGGAAAACGTTGTCTAAACCTTCACAATATTCAGAATTTTTCCAACTACTCAAAAACTAAAGAGTTCTAGCGAACAGTTCTTTTACTTAGTGAATTCTACTATCTCTTCGAAGAATATGTAAGAAAAGGTTTTTCGTTTTTAAGTAGTTCTCATGAATGAGATTGAAGCAGGATAACCGCCTTAGACGGTTGATGAGGTGCATAGCGATGTCGCAGTAATGTAAAGCTGACTGTTCTCACTTGTCCTACGACTGACCACGACAGAAACACAAAATCGAAGCTATGAGATCGTTTTTAAGAAGAAAAAAATTGGTTTTGATTAATGAAGATCATTGTTTGTACGACTCCATCTGAACGGTAAAATCACTCCTTCAATTAATTCCACTTCCCATATAGTTGTAATATTGAGGTATGGATTATAATACGGCACTTCATCATTCGGTCTTATAGGCAACTAGCTTGATCTAATCTTCTAATCTTTGATTACAGAATGTACAATTTTTTTGCCTCACTATGATTTCATAGCGAAAAAACCTTATGGGAACACAGAAATACAGTATATGACAGAATATCTTGTTTAGCACCATCGTACTCCATGCACTTCAGCAGCTTTCTTACGCAGAAGAGTTCATAAAAGTACGGGAGTACCTGATGAATAATTAAGTTCACTCGATGCATCTCCTGATGACGCTTAACTTCAGAATGTTTCTGTATTCTATCGCGTAGTGTCGTAGTTTAACATAGATGGCAGTGCAGATTCAATTGCCAATGCAGTAAAGTATTTTTCTTAATAGGAATTAATCAGCTATTTATTCTTCTCTCATTCTCTCATGCAATAAAAAATTCAGATTGTCATTGGTATGAGTCAAGGATATCCATAGATCACTAACATGTGATTTGATAAGTGTTTCTCACATGTACAAACAGCAATACACAACTGTACATTCATAGATGAACGATGAAGATCGCAGGTTAAATTTACGTCGAAAAAAAAACCGTCCAAGGTAAGCGTCATGTCAAGAAGAACAACCGTGTGTTCAAGAAATATGAGGAAAACAATAAAGTGTTATCTGAGGAAGAGTGAAGTTATGAAATGCAGTGACATTATCACCTCTAGCGTCTGACGATTCGTAAATGGATACGTATTCATACGTCATATTCAATGACACGCTTACGTGAATTCAAACTTTGCCTATTCCAGAACAACCGGTAATTGATGTCACGACGAGCTGCGTTAGATGGACAAAGTTCTATCACGACACCAAAAATTCAATTATCTCTTCACACATCGATTGATTTTCACTAAAACAACAGATTAAAGCATCGATGCTATGCTAATTAAAGGTTAAAGGAAATAATTGTGAAATTAGCTCGCCGAAAAAAAAAACGACAGAAGCAAAAATCGTTGGAGCATCAAAAATAATACATCGAACTCGTAAAAATAGAATAAAAATATGACACTAAGAAACAGTAAACAAGTAAAATGCTGTAAAAAGTAGGAACACCGTTTGTTTGATCACGTCAGTCTGTCCACAATGTGTTGTATAATTTTTGGCTGTCACAAAAACAATGTTCATGCTGTCGTATGGAAGAAGCTTGACGTGTACTTCCCATAAGAACGTGAGGCTCTCGAACTACGACGGATTTTAGAGTTGCTAATGAAAGCATGGATTTAGCAAAGCCCACCGATGCTTCCATAATTACCAACAACCGCAATCCCTCGTTTGCATAATTATTGTAAGCAGTAATTCGGCGAATGACTTTTCGTGCAAGAAAAAAAATTGATAGGACGGTTGAAACTCGTAATTGACCTAATTTTACTACTTTTCGATGACAGGTTTATCTAAATTCAGCACAATTTCAGGAGGTTGTGTGTTTTTCAACCTTCGCTTTCACCCATCTTTATTTAAATGCATTACAGTTGTAATTTTTGTTATACTTGATTGATCGATTACTTTCAATTGCTATCGAATCGCAGACAAAAACATTATGATCTTGAGGTAGCTGCGTTGGTAATTAAAGGTAGCAAATTATCCTCCGAATAGAGGACACACTCCTTTTCTACTATTTCTCTTAAACTCGTTCAAAAAAAATTTAATTCGAACTAATATTTCGTTACAAGATACTTCGTTTGTTAAAGTGGATTTCCGAGCCGTACGTTGTTTCTGTTCGTTAGCAGTCCATTAATATTCCAATTAATAATACTATTTAAATGAGTAAGGGGATGTAAGGGAACGAATACGATTGTCACAATAAATTTGTTTCATCATCAATTTGAAGAAGACCATAGAAAGTTGAAGGAAGACTTCAGATGTAAAAATGGAATAAATCTAAGCAAAGTTTGACTTTCTTCACCTATTTTTTTATTTCGCTTTTTAGCGTTTTCCAGCTGAGTTTCACCTTGCTTATCCACAACGTTACACTGTGAACGATGAGGAAAAAAAAGCTGAATTGTCCGACTTGCACTACGGCACAGATGTTAGCGGTGAAAAAAGAGTAGACCAATTGAAAGATGATCTTCCACATCACTTTGACACATCAAATTATAAGAAAAAGAAAGCGAAATTTCTAGTAGAACACTTGAGATTAGAAATGTGTCGTACTTGAAAACTCCTTTCGCATGCACATCGCTATTGATGAAACGCCTTTCTAAACTTCTTCAACAAGCACAGTTAAAAGGTCAAACTAAAATAACAGAAGCGCTAACCTAAAACGATCTTTCGCTAAGCGAATAATACAGAAGTTAATTCCAGCGATTTCAATATGAAGTCCATCTCACAAACTGATGAGTCATTTTAAGCTACTTCGCTTGCTTTACTATTGAAAAATTTTTAATTTTCACGGTATTCACACTCTACGAAGGGTAGTAATGCCAGAAAATTTGTATTGTGTTTGAATTATTCGAATATGAAACAGTCAGGGAATAAGCAAACCTAATTTTCCGAATGGATATCAAGTGACAGTGAAAAACGGATAGTGCATTAATAGAGCTGTTTGTAAATATAAGTCAATATAAGCCCTAGTATTAATTGATCCGTTTCGAGATGGGTTTAAGCATGCTCTCTACTCATGTTAATGCTCCAGATGACATTGTGTAGGTGATTGAATCCAAGCCTGGTCGATACAGTAACTAGAGCTGACTACTCTTCACCAAGTCAATTTTATTTATCAACACAGGGCTCTTTGGCACCAGTTTTAAAACCAAGGACAGCCATAATATGTATGAAGGTAGCCTCGAACCTCATTGGATTCTGCGTATCACTGCGGCACCTCAAACGCTATGTGACGCACTCTTCTACGAATACAGGAACCATTAACGTATTTTGAAATATTTGAAAACTAATGTTCATGACTCTGTGCGATAATTGTAGCTCACTTCAACATCGTGACTGAATACAGACCGTCTGGATCGATTATAGGTACTAGTATAGCTGAAAAGGATATAAAGCGGTGATATGATAGAGACCGATCACTTCAAATCATTTTTTTAGACAAAACTCGTATTCAATCTTCTTCTCTGAATGTCGCCTAGCAGTTTAATGCAGTAAACAGTTGTCACTCCTTAGTACTAAAATCTCATTTTATTCGATTAATCATATATTGAAGTCCGAGCGAGTTCCTCTAGGAAGTGGGTAGTTCAAAAAATAAAAATATCTTCTTCAGTGTTGTTAAATATATGTTTTAGTTCATGAAAAATAAAGGCTCATCATTAGAATATTCTGAAAATTTCGTCATACTGTAGGTATATCTATCGATTTTCATAATTTTCTATTCACTTCGATACGGTGATGAACCAAGATGTAATGATGAAATGAAAGAACAATGAAAGATTATTGTCATCCACAGTGATAGAAGATGGAACAAAGTCAAGAAAAAAAGTTTGTAGGAACTATAAGGAAATATAAATGCAATTTCAATGATGCTAATGATGGTGTAGATGCGAGTAATGGAGGGATTGTTTTGGAATCTAATAAACTTTCAAACAAGCCGAACTAACGTTCCGCATACAAGAAACAGGATACGACTTACTGAGGAAAGACAGAAAGGATTAAAATAGCAAGATAACGCAAAAAGATAAGTTTTGGCGTCGAACAATCCTGTTGCATAATGTACCAACGCATTCGGTTCGCCGCGATACAGTGGAGGTGATTGAAGGCGAACCTAGTCTAAGCATTGACTTGAATTGATCACTATTTACCAAGTCAATGTTATTTATCTTCCTCGCGTTTTTCTGGTACTAATTTACCCATCCCAAATGGATAGTGAGCTTGATAGACCTATGGTAAAGCTGTAAGTCAGTCTCGAGCTTGCGTGTCACCGTGGCACCTCCAGCATTACGCAACTGCCTATCTAGGGTAGTATTTCTCGAAATTCTTAAATTCAAAAGGGGATGAAATAAACTCGAAGAAACGACCATATCTAGATTCCTTCAAAAATTGATTATTATTGAATCCAACAAACACTAACAGCACGTCATGTTGACAGCTTCATCACTTCTATTAAACAAGAAACAAAATTAAAATACTTATCTTTTCGACATAAATCTTTAGGCAATCTGAATTGTCTCACAGAAAATTAAAAGCATTAACCTCTATAGAGAGAGATCTCTTCAGAAAGTATAATGTTTGTATTAAAGTAGTACATTACAGATCTAGTAGATATCCTAGTTCCTTTTACATCATTTCCCCCTTTGCTTCGAATGACGTCATCAAAAGATATCATTTTCAAGCGTTAATCACGAACTGGTTAAGCTAATGTGTATTAAATGCGCTCCATAAAGAAAATAGAGCAGAAATGAAGAATCTTCTCCTGAATAGTAATTACTCTCCATTTTAGGAGATAATTGCTATAATTTTCTTAGATTCTTACTGTATTTTGGCCAAGCGTAGTATAAAATAATTGTTGCTTGAAATCTAAGCACAAAAATTGAGGTAAAAGAGAGTTGTTATACGGTAATATTGCTCACATTATTCTCATGAATATCATCTTCTTAATCATATCTACTCCAACCAACAACGTTTTCGAGGTGCGGTCTAATTACATCCTCTTCTACCTACCCAATTATTCATAAATCCACTTGAAATATGATGTTTTTCTTGAGTATTGTCGATAAGAATCAAGAATGGACCATCTCTAATTTATTAGATAGTTTAGTTTCCTTTGCATTTTTAAAATTCTAAAACATGTTTGAAAGTATTTGAATGCATTATCTCTAAAGATTTGAAGAAGAAATTAGTTTGTAGAGAAGAAGACAAATATGCAGATTTTCCCATCAAGACGAAATATAATTAGCACTGGTCACACACATTCACGATGCATTTCATTCAGTGACTCATCGTGCTAGTTCGAAAAATGAAGAAAAAGTAAAAACTTTCACATTATTTAGTTGAGCACTAAAAATTGCTCGAATCAAATCAGCATAAGTTTTAAGAACTAATGGATTTTGGTCGGATAAAATAGTTCAGCGTCGACTTGGTCGCACCAATGTTGACATTAAAGGTGGCCGTTGAGAAATGAACAGCACTGACATGCCAATGCTCGGCTTTGATTAACTGACGCTAGAAGTATCAGAGAAATAGTGCTATTACTATCATAATCTTACACATTACAAATTTTTCGGATTTAATAAATGCATAGGAGTCGCGTAACGCAATGGTAGGAGGTACTGCAGTGGCTCGCTGCTTTCAGTACCGTACATGCGAGCTCAAGCTTAGCCCCAATCCTTTCATCTTTCAGCAGTAGGTGATTGAGCAATGAAGAAATTTGCAAGTTTGAGCTCTCTTGCAAGAATACCAAGGATATTTGCGAATTTCGAAAAGAAAATAAATACAATTCCATGTTTTCTAGTCGCTTTTCAAATACTGTGAAAATTAAAATAACAGGTCATTTTTGATTCCGTTTTTCATGTGTCTCACTGTTGAGTTTCGATTGAGATAAGAAGTGCAAATAGAGGACATGGAGGTATGATAACGATAGATCAATGGTCAGTAGGAGTCCAAAATGTGTCTCTCCAACTGAAGTTTTTTATCCATAAAATTTGAAATACGAATGTTTAATGACACTTTGCGTTCGAATAGAAAACACTCAATCAATTAAACTGAAATGCTCACACATGGCTATTACCTTATCGAATGCCAAAATTATCCGACAAGGATGACTCAAATAGAATACGTATGCTGCCCTCAATCCTATTTAATCTATATATTCAAATCTATTAAAATCTAAAGATTTTCAAGTTTTTCTACTATAAAAATATAGTGCGTTCGCTGGTACGAGTCTACAAAATCAGCTGAAGGCTTTCGTAAAAAATTTGTATGATTACGTCATTAAATTACCGTATGAGATAAGAAAATGAAAGAAAAAAAAGAAACATCGCTCTAAAATGAATGTAATTCAATTAAAACATGTAGGGAGGTTGAATTTTTCAATCAATTTTTTGCAAAAATGAATTAGACTAGTGGCGAGCAAATATGTGGTAGGTACAAGCTACGCGACTGAATGGTCATTACTGGGGTTTCTGTGCAGTGCAAATAGAAACGACTCGAGACAACAAATAGGATAAAAACCTAGTGTGTTGAGGTCAAAATGGGGACTGTAAGCCAAATAGGAAAGCACTGTCGATGTCTTTCAGCAAATGGATGTTTCATCAAAAACGAACTGATGCTTAGACACGAAGCAGATGTTCGCAGTAACAGCCTGAAAAATCAACTGTCTTGTAAAAAACCGTATTATGAAAATAGATTTTCTTGATGAATTCTGAATGAGCTTCGATCCACTTCTGGAAAACTCATCGTGCCATCGTTGGGTCATCCGAAAAACAACAATCACAAGGTTTTTTAGTGATAAACTTAGTTGTTACGTGGTTCGACACAATACAATATCCACTACTTCTACTACAATGACGAGGTTGGTTAACATCTACTAAGCTGTTTAGTGACTGAAGTTGATCAGCAAATTCTCACTTTCACTTTCTTGCTTTTCTCAACAGAGAATTACTAAAATGGGTAATTCTAAATACGGTGATCAAAACTTCAAACCGCAGTAAAGCTGAAACTCTGAGAAAGTCAAACTGCATGTTTCAATGAACACAGAGTACTATTTTGTTTTGCGACATAAAGTAGTATGTTAGATATTAGTATCACCCTCAAAACCTTTGGTGACCACTCATCACAGACCGTGCCTTTTTACAGAATGCTAGTCGTCCCCTAAAATCATAATTAACATTAAAACGACTAGATTTCTAAGAATAGGAATCATTTTCAAAGCCGATGATCAGACGTATAGCAAGTATCTCAATCGAGAAATGTTTATAGAAGCATGCCCGTCCCGATTTTTTTCTCAAGCAGTCGGTGGCTGAATAGTGTCATTTGCATAAATGTTAGCGTTAATCTACTGTCTCACAATAAAAGTACCTAATATTTGATGGCGAAGTAAAGTTAGCAGCAAAACACAGATGTCCCTAGAATATCCTATATAAAAACAATTAGATTTTCTGCTTCTGTCGATCATCTTTGTCATAAATGCGCTAATGTGAGCGTGCTGCTTGAATGTAAGCTCATTAAAAATGGATCTATCTGTCAACACTCAATCACTTACAGATTGGAGTTGATTTACATTGTCGACTCATTATTCTGGAGTAAAAGTGGTCGCTTATCTGACGAATTATGAAATATCATAAAATGAAAATGTTCAATGGAGAATAGCGAAAGCTGAGTAGTCTAATCGTTCAATTTGCTCGTGGGTCTGATTTTCTTTGTTTTTCGCATTTCTTTTCTGCTACTAATACAAACCTTTTAAGAGTACTATATCAAAAAGAAATTGTATATTTCATTCAATAAAGTTACTATCGTTTCAGGAGTACGTTGATGAACCGAAGCTTAGTACAAGTTGGAGGTTTTGAAGAACAAAAGTGCTTCTTATAGCAGCAAATGATCTATGAAGAGCTGATAGCAGTGAATAGAAATGAATTGAAGAAGAAGAAAAAGCAAATAATCTTTCGTTTTTATTTAAGAACTTTTGTAGTGACGAATCTATACAATGCATAAAAAGAAAAGTCTTACGCCATATTAAAAAAGTGTGGTACGAGAGAATGATATTTCATTTGATGAGGTCTATAGGTGTTTTTGAGGAAAAGAATCAAATAGTTAAGCATTCTGTACACATTATTTGTTGCTTCATATAGCTGAAGAGTGTGGAGCATGAAGAGGAAATGTTAGAATTACAAATGGAAGACATTGGTGGCAGAAAAACATTCGAAAAAACTCTCAGCGATTCGTGGAATACAATCCGTAATGTAGTCACATTTAATATTCTTAGTTCTACGGCGGTTTGCATGAAGAACGGAAATCACTTCATAAGTTTACTGATGAATACAATTAAGATACTGTAAATGAAAGTCGCCATCATAGTAAACATAAACAAAAGGCGTAACGTAATCGCTTGTACAAATAACCCATATTGATCTGAGAAAATTAGTTTTGAAAAATTCCATGTCATCAACACACAGGAAAAGCGATTAGCATGAAATTGCGCACATCTTAATATATTGATGTGGTCTGAGAACCAAATCAACCAATGATAAATCAATCATTCCATCCATCTTATTAACAGCTAAACTGAGAAAGCAGTCAATGGATTCTCCTAACCACTTCATTCACAACGATTTTTTTGTACTCATTTGAAGACCATTTCAACAGCTGTGGCATTCAGTGTATAAAAACGACTTGATGTCTCCCCTATGTTAAGAACAGTCACAAAAGCGAACACGGCTCATCTGAGCATTACGTTTCGTACTAAAAAAATTACAGCTTTTTTGCTCTTCCACCACAATAAAAAAAGAAAAAACGATAGAGAGAAAATGCCTGTAGATATTCGACTACTAAAAAATTATACAAGAAAAGAAGAACATCAACAACGCAACATCTTTAACTCTACACAATACACGCACGAACAAATGATTATGCAAACAAAGACAAGCGTGCTTAACGGTCCTACGTACTAGCATGAAAGAAATTTTTAACAATTACTTTTTGTAAGTTTGCAAACTTCCACCAATGAATAGTTCCAATTCTAACAGAGAGTAGTAATACTGGTTTAATTTCGTTTCGAAAGAGCCTATAACATTGCCAACTTTCGCTCTTTATTTGCTTGTGAATTAAGTTCCACAAATTTCTCCTGCTGAGGGAGTTCAAGCCGGTTAGTCGCGAGGCTACGTGGCGCGACCTCAGGTGGCGGATAGCGGGTGAATCGCGGACCAAAAGCCACCGTGTACTTGCCATGAGACGCGGGTGGATTCAAGGGATGGACTCCTTGATTCATTTTTGCTGGTCAACTCATACGTTTTGTATGCACATAGTAACATTTATGTAAGCGTACGTACTTGTGCTCATGTGTGTATGGATTGTATCCTGCCTGTCGATTTGGCCAAAAGCCCGCGATGGTCCAACAAATGAACTTAAGTCCACTCATTGGGATAGACTGGCAAGCTGCCCATGAGTAAACCAAATCTTTTTAGCCCCCGCAGAAGGGCACTGCAAGCTAGCCGTGAGAACAATTGCAAAACACAGTAAAAAAAAAGGGCCTTATTCCCTGACCCCGAAAGAGCCCCAGGTACGGCAGTGTTAGGTAGGACGAGTATGGAGAGGCTGCTAAAATCTCAGAGCCAAACTATGCTGCCCAAACGTCAAAGGACTAAGATGGCCATTTGTACATGCAACGCACGAACGCTTGCATCGGAATCTTCCGTAGAAGACCTCCTGATGCATGCAAAGAAAATTAGGTACGACGTCATCGGACTGGCCAAAATGAGAAGACACCTAAGCGTTATGTACGACACTGGAGAAGAACTGTTCCTTGGAACATGCGACAGCAGAGGTGTCGGTGGCGTAGGTGTACTCGTTAATTAGAAACTGGTCATGAACATCCATTCGTTTGAACAACTAACGACTCGAATCGGACGTTTAAAATTGAAAAAACATGGTCCAACACCGGCTTTGACAATCTTTACCGCCTACGCTCCTACTTTAGACTACGATGAAGATGAAATCGAAGCATTCTATATGGACTTAGAAAAGTTCTACAGAGAAGACCGCACATTCTACAAAGTCATTGTTGGCGACTTTAATGCTAAAATTGGCTGTAGAAGAACGCCTGAAGAACGTCACATTGGGACCCACGGACTTGAATGGAATGAACATTGAGAGCGGCTATCACAGTTTATCATGACAAACAAAATGTACCATGGTAACTCTCAATTTCAAAAGCCCCTTTCCCTACGATGGACGTGGGAATCTCCTAATGGAAAGTACCATAACGAAATAGACCATGTCGTAGTAAATAGAAGGTTTTGCCTAACGGACGTCGCAGTTGTCCCCAAGTTCTACACGGGATCCGACTATCGCCTCCTTCGCGCTAAATTTTTATTCACACGCAAAGGAGAGAAAGCTTCAATGTTTAGTCCCAAAATGAAATCAACTTGGGATTTATACAATTCTTTGCCAGCTTTTGGGAGGATACCGTCATTGACAACATCGACGAAGAATACGACCAACTAGTAAAACACCTCCACGATAGTGCAAAAAGCGCCAAGAGTTCAGCTACCACTAAGAGACGTTTATCTTCAAGAACTCTTGAATTGATATACTAACGTGGAGCAGCTAAAGCCGCAGGTAATAACCGACTTATGTCCGAACTTGCGAAACGCTGCAGAGAAGCGATAAAAGAAGACTTCAAAGAGAAAAGAGCAGAAGTAACGAATGAACCAGCTGAGGCTGGCAAAAGCATTCGCTTTGCCCATCGATGCTTCACAAATCACAAGACCAAGATGACGGCTCTCCGACGCCAGGACGAAACACTTATCTCTTCCAGAAAAACGATGGAAAAAATCATCTACGATTACTACTCGAATCTCTTCGGTAGCCACGCTCGTCTACCTCCAT
>KN716477.1:67094-96534 GCA_000816705.1 Dictyocaulus viviparus | reverse complement strand
ACGCCTCGAATCGGACGTTTAAAATTAAAAAAGACGTGGTCCGGTTTTAACAATCTTTGTTCTCTACGCTCCTACTTCAGATTACGATGAAGATGAAATCAAAGCATTCTATATGGACTTAGAAAAGTTCTACAGAGAAGACCGCACATTCTACAAAGTCATTGTTGGCGACTTTAATGCTAAAATTGGCTGTAGAAGAACGCCTGAAGAACGTCACATTAGGATCCACGGACTTGAGTATGATGAACAGGTAGGGCGACTATCAGAGTTTATTATTACAAGCAAAATGTACCATGGTAACTCTCAATTTCAAAAGCCCCTTTCCCTACGATGGACGTGGGAATCTCCTAATGGAAAGTACCATAACGAAATAGACCATGTCGTAGTAAATAGAAGGTTTTGCCTAACGGACGTCGCAGTTGTCCCCAAGTTCTACACGGGATCCGACTATCGCCTCCTTCGCGCTAAATTTTTATTCACACGCAAAGGAGAGAAAGCTTCAATTTTTAATCCCAAAATGAAAACAAATTGGGATTTATACAATTCTTTGCCAGCTTTTGGGAGGATACCGTCATTGACAACATCGACGAAGAATACGACCAACTAGTAAAACACCTCCACGATAGTGCAAAAAGCGCCAAGAGTTCAGCTACCACTAAAAGACGTTTGTCTTCAAGAACTCTTGAGTTGATATACCAACGTGGAGCAGCTAAAGCCGCAGGTAATAACCGACTTATGTCCGAACTTGCGAAACGCTGCAGAGAAGCGATAAAAGAAGACCTTAAAAAGAGAAGAGCAGAAGTGACGAATGAACCAGCTGAGGCTGGCAAAAGCATTCGCTTTGCCCATCGATGCTTCACAAATCACAACACCAAGATGACGGCTCTCCGACGCCAGGACGGAACACTTACCTCCTCCAGAAAGGAGATGGAAAAAATCATCTACGATTACTACTCGAATCTCTTTGGTAGCCACGTTCGTCTACCTCCATGTAATGAGAGGAAAGACGAATATGTTGTTCCAAACGTTCTTCCTTCCGTAATCCGACATGCGATCTCGTCGGTAAGAACTCGCACAGCTCCCGGATCAGACAGGATTAAACCGGAACATCTGAAGAATCTACCGCCAGTTATTATAAAAACGCTGGCTCGACTCTTCACACGCTACCTGTCCGATTGCAAAGTTCCAAGTCAATGGAAAACTAGCAGGGCGGTGTTGCTGCACAAAAAGGGAGACGTTCACGACATTGGTAATTATCGCCCAATCTGCTTATTGTCAGTCGTCTATAAAGTTTTTACACGAGTCATCCTCAAACAGGATTGGCAGAAGACTAGACGAAGAACAACCACGTGAGCAAGCAGGGTTTCGAAAAGGGTTTAGCACGATGGACCATATTCACATAATCACAAGAATCATAGAAGTATTACGAGAGTATAAAAAACGCTCTGTCTCCCCTTCGTCGATCTTAAGAAAACTTTCGATTCTGTTGAGACAGAAGTGGTAGTGGAAGCGTTGACAAATGAAAGCTATATATGAATTTTACTACCAAAATTACCCCGCTCTATAAAGACATCATCATTATTTTTAAAAGAAGGCTTCGACAAGGCGATGCTATTTCGCCAAAGTTGTTCACAGCCACTCTTGAGAACATCATGTGAAAATTGGAATGGTACGAAATGGGAGTGAAAATCGACGGTCGGCAACTCCACCATCTTCCCTTCGCCGATGACATCGTATTCATTACACCAAACATCGAGCAAGCGAAACAAATGTTAGCCGACTCTGACAGTGTTTGTGGAGAAATTGGCCTCAAGTTAAACCTTCAGAAAACGATGTTTATGAAGAACGGATACGTATCTGATGCCCCATTTACGCTCAACGGAAAGAATATCTCCGAATGCTCAAGCTATGTGTAGTTGGGGTCGTGAGATCAATATGATGAACGACTTAGCACCAGAGCTTAGCAGAAGGAAACGAGCGGCTTAGGGAACATATAAGAGCATCGAAGACGTAGTGAAGAGAACAAAGAACACAAGGTTTCGAGCCCACCTTTTTGATACGACGGTTCTTCCTGCCTTAACATATATTTCAGAAACTTGGACATTACGAAAGCAGGATGAATGTTCATTGAGCGCAGTGTAGCCCCTTATAGAAAGGGTAATGCTTGGTGATTTCCGCATCGCACAAGTGAAAAAGGGAATACGAAGTTCTGATCTACTTCAACGATCAAAATTCATAGACGCAGCAGTACACGCCTAGCTTTCGAAGATTAGGTGGACCGGACACGTGATGCGCATGGATGATGACCGGTGGACACGAGCTATAAGTGATTGGATCCCACTGGACATCGAACGCACTGTAGGAAAACAACCAGCCCGATGGTCTCACCTCTTCACCAAGGCTCTAGAAAGCAATTATGATGCTAAACGAATCCCTAGAGCCAAAAGAACTTACTGGACTACCTAGCGCGCGAAAGGGAAAGATGGACGTTTTACTGGTGCTCGCTCGACTTAGTCGATGATCAGTGGGAATCCAGGTGTTTCCAAATAGTTTCTTTGTTTCTTTTCAAATTTTTTTTGCACATTTAACGATTGAATTCTTGATCTTTGATTGAATGGATCGCATATTTGACATAGGCTTCCTTAGGCTTCAAAGAAGGCGATTCCGCCAAAACGTCAGCTTATGTATGTGTTGTATTATGTATTGAATAAAATATTGTAATCTTATAATTGTAATCTGATAATATCTAATATCTAACTTATTGTCATTTTGTTTAGAAGTATTCGAAGTTGGTATATAGTGTATTATTGAGGACTCAAGACAAGTCCAACGCAGGCTAACGTTAAGCCGGAATCGCTATCTACAGAGCCTAAAATGTTCGTGCCAGTTATGCTACTCATTCAATCAAACACCGTCGTAGTCCTTACAGAAGAAATATTTGAACCAAAGTTTAAACACTCTATCTAACTATAACACATAAGGAATGACGTGTTTTACCAATATATTTCATTAGAATAAAAGAGCAACTGAATGGGAAAATAAACATCTTACTAGGCGTACATTGAGTTGAAACGTATAATAGGGTCGATTTCGAAATAAAAGTTGAAATCCTTGCGCAAAAAGGAAAATACCTGCGCCAAAAGTTTTGTGGGCGCTCTGAATGAACACCTAAGACCCCGAATTAAACAAGAAGGATGAATGCTCATAGTCATTGCTATACATAGCCCCATATATAATGTCGATTTTCTGACTTCAAATACCAGACCTTAATCCATATGCTATCTCTATAAGAGGTCGAAACCATTGAATTACAGAGGAAATCACTTTCAAAAAGATGGCTATCTCGAGTAAGGTATTTGTTTGACTGTTTGTTTAGACTTTAAGTGAAGAATTCCTTCTTTAAGGAATAAGATGGTTTTATTGAATTGATCACATAGTTGACACAGAATTTCCAGGCTCTGAAGAAAGCGATTTTGCCAAATCGTTAGCCTGTGTACATGTTGTATCGTGTCTTCAATAAAACACTATATTACCAGACTTGAGTACCGCTGAATAGTGTTTGTCTTTTGCATGTAGATGCTGTTTTACGCTGCTGTTTGTGTTGGCTACTGTTATTAACAAAGGTTTCATTAAGTATAAAAAACGATCAAATCTAAAGGATCTGCTTGACATACTACTAGGGGCCATCATCACTTATGATCCACTTGCCAAACAAATACACGTGTGAACAAGTAACGATAGTAATTCCTACATGTTAGGGGACAAAATTCTCCCGTAGCAGAAAACAACGTATAAGAGCATCTATGCATTGCGTTTACACATATTGTTCAATTCCTTACCTAATTCAAACTAAGCCTTAGAAGACAAAAACAACAAGCCTCTTAAGTGTACTAATCCACTCTTACATACGAAAACATTTAGAATTTGAAAGGCGTTTAATAAATACCTATTCTACACTCTGCATTACATCCACCACATGACGCAACATTACAGAAAAAATTCGAAATTCATATGCATGTCCTCGTCCTACAAACAGAAGTGCTTGTTATCTATTCCATAATATTAGGTAAAACGCTGGAAGATCACATTACGGATAACCAAGAAAAAAACACCCATCGATACCAAATATATTCATAGTTCTATTATGTGTTATAAAAAACCTCACTATTGATAACAGCAAGTGTCCAGTGGATTTAAATCAGATGTGGTGGTTATTTGTGTAGATACTTGGTAGCTTCGACATTTTTTAAGAACATGGGAGAAAAAACGGGTGTGACACAACCGGACTTGGTTTGTGTCCACCTCCCAAGCCAACCAAGCTCGCCATCATCTCGCAGTCGGTCAATTGATATAAAGAAAATCTAAAGAAGATAAATAACCCTGACTCAGTAAAAAGTGGTCGAGTCTTCGTGTACACCAGGCATGTACTCAACCACCTTCACGATATCACGTTGGGCACGAATGCGTGTCCGCATCCCGTAACAGTGCTAAAGCTTATAGAAAACCTCATTGCGATGGATATACCCAGATGTATGATGTACTGATCAACAGCGATAATTAATAATGCTTCCAAATTCATTTTACCGAATAAATAAATTAGATGCGACAAAAAAGAAACCACAGCAAGAACAATGCACATTACAACGAAAAACCTCATTCATTTCCTAGAAAAATAGTGAGACTGTGAACCAATTTATGTCAGATATAATGTGACATTTACAGAAACAATGAACGTAAAACAACAGAACACAGTCAACGCGGTGAAGATGGAATCAAAAAATCTAACGACTATAACATGAAACATCAAATGGATGAGCTCTGTTCTTGTATAACATGCAACTTGGACTCTGAAAAAAAAGCACTACAGATATGATCGCTTCACCTAAGTCTCGGCATGAAAATTGAATAACAGTCAACATGTCGGGTTTAAAATATGAAAAACAGAAGAAAAAGTGTTGAAACACTCATATTTCCATTTCTGCTACACCAAAGAGCAAGCACAACGCGCAACAAAAACTAACAAAATTAGAAAAAAAAGAATATTAAGGTTTTGACAAACGTGAATATATAAACTAGCACATTTTTCATAGCTAATATATAATTCCATGATACATATTTGAAGAATTCCATGTAATATTTATTGAACTACAGAAATTATGAACCCAAAACCGCGTGAGAACTCTAAACTGACATATCAGTGAAAACACCAAATTATGGGACCTACCTAGTCCACAAACATACTGATCAAGAATGTTTGCAGCTTCTTCTAATCTTCTAGTGCTTTCATCCACCTCATCAATTTGCTCGAGGTAGGGGCGCAGCGACTCATCTGAAATCTACATGGAAAGTCACACACTTTGTGTGGAATTTAAAGATATTTATCTCCAAAAGTACTATACATACACTTCTCATCAAGACAACTCAAGTTATTTGCGATTTTGTCTGCGACAATTCGCATATCGACATATCGCTGAGCAGTTCCCACATTCATATCTTCTAAAAGCTTGTATTCATCGATGCTACCTAAACCATCAATATTTACATTCCGTGTTAAAAAATTACATCCTGAAACAGCAAATTTGCAAAGGTGAAAACAAAATAAAATCCAAAACTGCCCGACTCAGATACAAACTATAGCTGATCAAGCAGGAATATCTTTTCATACAAACCTTGGATTTGAGACTTTAAGAATGCTCCAACACGGTCGTACATTACATCCGCCAGTTGCTTGATACTAGGTCCAGGAGTCGGAGTGGTCGGCTCGGGAGGCGAAGACGTTGAAGCACGCTCGTTTATCTCAGCCATTCTAGTGGGAAAATTACCAGACGTCAACTTTCCCACGGTAATAAGCAATAATATCCCAACAACCACCAAGTATTTTCTTTCAGAACTATTGAAAATCTGACCAACATCCTGCTATAATCATTTATCACAACTCATTGAGACGACTGCTTAATCCATCACTCTTCTAATAGGGCCCCTATCTTTCTAATCATTGAAACGTTTTTGACATGAGCATAGTCAGAACTTCATACATGCATGGCATTACCATTACTACAACAGCGAATACATTTGCACACCAAACTGAATCTAAAGAGCTGGAAATGACTCGCTTAACCGTGAAATCCGAAGTGTCACAGTGGTTCATACGTTCCAATTGTGAAAACACTTTTTTTGTGTTATAACGAACAAAATAAAACTCAAAAGAAAGTATGCTCAACTTAAAGGAATACACCAATACGAGAACACGGAACACAATACTTAAAATCATAGTGTATTTCAGGCAACTAGCTCCATAAAGTTAATGTATGTATAAACTTCCGATAAGTATGAAAAATAATGGCATTTTTAAAAACAAAACCAAACACGAAATATTAATAGAATACGTAAATACATTCAGCAAAAAGAGTCATTTGTAACAATAATTTAATGCTTTAATCTACGATTTGTGTAAACACTCATTTTTCGGCGTCGGGACCGTTCCCAGATCATTGGTAACTCCAGCCTCTTTCCTAAAACAAAACTACCTAGAGAACGTAACCCACTAAAAACACCATTAGCACCGATTTTGTTAGGGAAAGATACTAAGACTCAACTACAATTAAAACCTCTTCCAGCGCAAAGAAACAATAACAACATTCAAATTGTCTGATTCCCAAGATCATTATTTAGTTTAGCTTATTTTTTCCCATTTTAATCAATCGAAAACGCTTCTTTACACACATTGGCATCGCTTATTTTAAAACAAACAGCCGAAGCATTTATTAGAGAATTAGGATGCATCTTTTCATCAGTATTTCTCTGTGTTTGAATATCATAACAAAACAGTTGGTTTGACACCTCAATACGAATCATTACACCAAAATGATTAATTAGTGCACAAATGTGTATAAAGCGGATTGTATTCAATATAAGTAATATGTACTCGATACCTGATCTCTCTTCTACAGGTCGTTTCGTCAACTCGCGTTTATTAAGTGAAATCGCATACTGTCTCATTACTTTGCGATTTGGAGCAGAAATCTCGAAACGTAGAAGTGAAGGGCTTCTTACAGTCTCATTACTGTATTCCATTTTATTGTCATCATATCTCCGCCTTTTTGATCCCTCATCCATTAACGGAAAACATATGCGAGCAGTATTGTCATTATCTGACGCAATAGTTTGTAATGTTTCTAGTTTCTTCGGTCCCTTTATACACATATCCAGTAGCGAAGGAATCTTTTCGATAACGTCGAAGGCTGAACGAATGAGACAGTAGAAAAATAGCTGTTCACTTTTGTGATGAATCGAGAATGAAATAATAATTGTGCAGTAAGAAAATTTAAGCGCATAACAAATATATAATGATAGAGAAACATCGACAACTATACCAACCCGTTCCATTCTTCTGTTGAAGACCCAGCTGGCTCAGTGAAGGAGACAGTTCTTTTTCTATTCGGCTGCTCTTCAAATTTCCACAACTTCCACTTTTCTGAGAACTTTTTCTTTATAACAATTCATAATGTGGAGTGATTTTCTTCTTTTGGGCTGCCAAACCATCTCGTTTTATGAATGATGACATTTCAGTTGCTTTTCATACCATTAAGTCTACTGTTCTTGATCTCACAGGCAAACCTACGCTCAAGCAAATGATCTGCCAAAAGTTCAAAATTTTTGATTGTGGTTGTACTAACTGTGAAGAAAGTATATATTGTCAATGTGTATTACTGAGGCAATTACATCGTTATCATTGGAACACCATCCTTGTACAAGTGGTCCATCTACAGAGATTATCTCAAGGTTGCATCCCACACTTTTTCTCAGTGAACAGTTTTGGCTTGACGTCGAAGGTTTGTCCTTTTCCAAACACCTGAGCTCTTCATGTATATGATGCTTTTGTTCAGTTTCATCAGATCCAATTTGCACCGATTTATAGTGTTCATCACGGGTTACGTAATGATGATGACGACGCCGTGCTTCTAAAGAGGAAAATCATGTTTTACACAGATCAAAAAATGATCCGAGACCGTAATTCGTTTGTAGCTGATGGATGAGCGTTTAAATCTACCGTCATCTCGTCGGATGCTTTCGATAGCAGTGCCATTATATTTCGATGAAGTCCTATTTTTTCGATCTTCCATATCACCGCGTAATAAAGTCTCGTATACATTCAAATTCCTTCTTGTACGTGAACTGATGCCAGGCGACTCATATTTATCCTTATAGACGACTATATTTGTTGCAGCAGCTCGTCGCATTGCCTCAACATCAATGTCTTCACAGAGATCCAAAAAATCATCTTCAATTTTAGACACATCATGAATTTTGGAGCACTTAATGTTGTCGTTGTGATCACCGTCATTTCTAAAATTAATCAGCTTAACTGCAAACTGCTAAATAATAATTATCATGATAATAATGTAAGAATAATGGAGAAAAAATACGGGTAGGATATTGATTTAGCATGTATTTTCAATATGTCACTAATAACTAACATGAAAACAATATCGCCTGCAACTGAAGCATCGCCAACACATTCACAGTCGTCCACATCATCTGCAAAGCAATTAATTATCAGAAAAAAAAATATTTGGTGCTTAAAATACAGTTCTAAAGTCATATATTTATTTGTATTTTTAAAAATATATGCACGTTATCGTGAGGAGATAACTACTTTAAACTTTCTTTGACTCAAGGAAACTTGGATAGAATGGGACAGTTGTCAAAATAAAATTTGTAAAATCAGTTGTACGATTCCTCTTCATTTTAACATCAGAAAAAAGGCCACTTCCAACGAAAAGTTTGCGACTTGACAGATCCGCAAACCATGTCGCAAGATGGTGAATTACTTATATTGCAACAGCATTATGATTTCTAATACCATTTAAAACTACAATGATCAAATCTTCTCACGAGTTTTCTTGCCTATCAGTTTATGAATATTCACACTATCGTTTACATTCACATACAAACATCTTACAGCAATCAACTTCTTCCAGTTCTAACTCTTCCAATGGAATATTCTTGTCATCACGATCGTTAGCAGTACGAGTGTACGATGACTTACGTACTTCTTTACGGTGGGTTTTCCTCTGTAAAAAAATTTCCTGCGATGAACAAAATAAATCAATCCCACAAATATATACATAGGGAATGTTAATAAATAGTAAATAGTTTTTTTCTTAACAACGAAAATATGAAGGTACTTGCCGCCATTGTTATCCATACATGAATAATATAGCTTATCCCACAACAAATATACACGTATTAAATTAGTTTCAAATCAAACACAAATAATAAGTTATTAGTAAGTAACTCATATGGTGAAAAGAAAATTTTGCCAGTTTGGCCAGGATTCCCCAAGAACTTTCCTATTATGAATATCATACCTAATATTATAGCATTCAAACTTAAAAATTCCTCTAATCAACTTAGAAACATTACGTACTAATAATACTTTCATAACCATCTATATCACTATTAAAAACGCAAGAACTACATGTGAACTCAGGAATTTGGTTTGTAACACTGAAGTTGATCTCAAGCACAACATACAATAACTGCAACATTATCAGCTAAATGTTTTCGTAGAATAAAGAAAAGATGTAAGCAAGAATACGATTTTATTCGAATCTATTATGCTATCTACCCCTGATTCTGGAAAACAAATGCATATCATACTTATAAAACATAACGAAGAAAAAACGAACTTCAAATTTAGTTGAGAGCCGCTGTTCATCAGCACGAAAGCCGTACAAAAAACTACTGGATCTTCTCTGTGTTCCAGGAGTTGTAATTTCATATCGAAACCCACGATCTTTCCGTGAGTAAGGGTGATGTCGATGCTGTATTCACTTCGTTATTGGTATAAAACTACTAGAATTACTGTAGACTCACAAGCGTATTAAGTTAGGATGTATTTACAGGCATCGTGTAATGAAAATGCATAGAACTGAAAAACTCGAAAAATTACCCTATCGTGAGCATTAGATCGTCGACGAGATATTTCAGACGTATGTTTTTCAGTTTTATAGAGATCTTCGACCCGATCCTCTTGTCTATCTTCTTCTACTTCTTCATCAACACATTCAAGTTCATCAACATTAAAATTGAAATCGTCTTTCTCTGCATCGCCATCACCCTTAACAAATACCATAAGCAATAATTGCATTTATAATTATTACACCATTTAATTCTGATTTATTCTGAAATACACCACTCGATTTTAATTCAAAATGTATCCAGAAATGCTTGTTTTCTATCTGTACTATTTGTAATTCCACGTGTATAAGGATAGGTAGAAGTATGGCAATATTATAAAGAAAACTTCATATATATCTTGATATTAGTACATTCGAAACGTCAGCTTCCTCAGTTGTGGCACTTGCGCCTTTACAAACGTATCCATCATTCTCCTAAAATTCAACTTATAGATATATCTAATCACTTCATTATGAATAACGTTCATAACAGAACGAGTTCTTCCTTCATGCAAATTTTTAATATGCCAACTAAGGTCTCCTATATCAGATGTCTATTTTATCTTATATGAATAATTCTCTTGGAGCGAATCAAATTCATTGCAATAATAAGACACGACAACTTAGATAATAAGAAAACAATAAATAAGACAGGATAATATTTGGCGTTTATCAATCCTTGTTGGATATGCCACACAGATTGTAACAAAACTATATGTCATCTACACTAGGTCGATGTACCTATAAAATACCTAGAAGAATCTTTTTCTAGCCATACGCATAATTCTTGTAGTCAGCCGTCCCCAAACTAGTATTTTCTCGATATGGGGTAGCTTGTCCGTTGTACACGGCATCTAAGGTTACCGCACATTTGAAACTATTTCTATCCCTTTATCATCAATAACCTTTTTCTACATTTAAACGAGACAACAAACGTGAATCTCAATATCATTTCATAACTTCTAACATTTCAAAATTACTATTGATGCGATTAGATAAAAGCAAGGATAAAAATACGGCTGGTTAACTGTGTCGTGGATGGATCATGCAACTTACGAAATTATGAGCAAATTTACCACTTAAGCAATCCTATATATAAGCAGTATTTTAAATATCGAAAAGGTTGAAATTTAAATCCATTTCGGGTTGTAAAAACAAAACATGTATCTGTACGCATACCTAAATAACTGTAGCATAAAACAATTCTTGATTTAAATTTCATTGTATTAGTAGTAATTCAAAAATATTAATACAATATAATAATAATGACATAATAATAATATTAATAACAATTCATTGTATCCATTTAAATAGCGCAGCAAAGTTTACAAGATTGTAGATATTTGCGCTAATTGATAAAACCTCAGTAAAGCAATCGAAAACCAACCTCGGTAGGATCAACGCTCCAATCAGTTTCTTCTACTTCCCGTATTATATCTTCGTGAACACTTGTCTGAAAACACAATGACAAAAACATAGTGGCACAAAATTAGATCGAAAAAATACTAATAAATAATTGATAAACTTACTTTTGATGCCGAAGGCAGCACCTCACCACGAGACATTTTTCTATCTGTACAATTTCTAATGCACAATTCCCTAGATATAATCACGATAGCTGAATAAAAATCATGATGACGTTAGAGGTAAATAGGTTAGAAGTAAATTCGTAAGCCATGACAAAAACAGAGATAACGATGATATGACACATACTCAACTGAACAGATAAAGCACAAATACTAAATATTTTTATTGAACACTATAAACAATTACATTACTTCGACGTCATAATATGTTAGGAAGACGGGAAAACAACAAGTGCTTAGGGTTATACACTTACATTCAAAAACAAAACCAATAGAAAATGCAGTATGAATAACAAATATTAGGAAAAAAAATGTAGTACGTGTTTCCGCAATATTACACAATTTTAAAAAAATTAAATTGTCATCCTTGAATCCAGATCGCTGCTAGTGGCGCTGCTTTCACATTTTCTAGATCGATGCGCTTGTCGAGCTCCTCATCCAGTTCGCCGATGACCGCACTAGGAAATAGAATCAATACAGGATAATGCAGGGGTATAAATTGTATTGATTTGTCGCACTAAGTCTTGTCTTTATAATCAGAACTCACCTAAGTCAAAGATGAAACTTTGTAGTAGAAACAGAAAACTAATTATTTCATTAGGTATTCCTCGTGCTATCCATTTCAACTAACTCACTAGTCTAGATTACCGCATTTAAGACACGTCTCATAACTACGACTCATAATCTGCGATTGCACCAACATGGCGTGGTAGCGCATTCAAGTGATTTTTAATTGCACCCGTGTTGTTCATGTTATTTTGTCTGCATTTTTATGTATTGGAAATGTTGTGAATGCATAAATAAAACGTACAAAAATCAACAAAACCCTTAAGCTTTTCATACTAGAAGTAATTTTTCTTTCGAATGACATTCTAATACCAATTAGCCTCGTAATTCAGATGAACTTTAAGTTTTACGCCTTAATTCAGACCATATGCGAGCGCTTCAAAAGGCACTTATCCTCTGAATATTCTATAGTTTCTAACATAAATACTAAGTATAAACAACTGTTCAAAGAAACCAATGATAACATCCCACGACTACCACATCCACATAGTGATCCTAAAAATTTTTCAGGCTGAGATAATTTGTTTCAATACGGTGCGACCACTTTCCTATCCAATAACTTGATACTAATATTTGATTTATTTGTGGATCTCAACTATAAAAGAATACTAAGAACATTTGAAAACACTAGGAAAACTGTAAACAGCAACCGTAAAGGTCTTAGCACAATTTAAAAAAAAAATATTTTTCAGCTGAGATCGTTATAAGTTACATTACAACATTTCAATTCCTACAGAAACACTCAATTATCAATAAGAAATATCTGTAATCCAAAAGCATTATATCTATAATAATAAAGATACTTGAATGAGTTTCGGGTGAAAATAATATCTGAGAATTTCTCATGATAGCTGAAATAAAGCTCACTTACAACCCAAATGTAACGCAAATGAGAAATGTATTAAAAACCATAAGCAACATTTAATTTAAATTCTACAATATATTATCATCTTGATACCTGGAATAGCTCAGAACCGAACACGTATCAAAACCGAAACAGTGGATAAGAGAGTCCATGGTTGGAAAAAGGATACTTTATGAGAAAAAAAGGTCTGTGGAAAGCCGAAAGGGAATGGAAGAAGATTATAACAAATGAGAATATTGTTCAATTAGGAGTTGAGCTCCTTAATTACATATAAGATTCAAGAAAATAAGAATACGCATCATGACAGGAACTAAAGGAAAATAATTACATCGACAATTGCGCATAGTTTCTTGCAGTAACAGTAGAACTACCATATATAATCTCTGGTAATAATGGAAGGATAGCTCCAAATTACCAATATTTAGACTATATAACATAATTGCCACGATACAAAAGCGCTGCTGACTAGTTTACTAATAAAAATACTTTGCTGTGTAAGTTATTTCTTAAAAGCAAATTTGTGTTGAAACACTAATTAGTGCATGAAGAAAATTTAACTGCATCCTTCATAATTCATCGTTAATAGTACCAGAAGATCGATACAGCATTGTCGATCCTCACGAACCCTATGGACCAGAACTCAAAAAAGAGAAAGATACATACGATCAATTTACCCTATTATAAACAGTATGACTAACGCCACTTATTGATCACATCTATGATCAAAACTTATAATCGTGGATTTGAGCTAGGATACGTTGTAGATAAATTAAGCAAACAGGATCTTAATGAATGTATTCCGTGATCGCAGAATGTAAAAGGTAATGAGGTAAATACTATTTAGTGCAGTTCGTATATCATCTAGATATATGCTTCAAATAAAACAAATCACGATTGAAAAGTCATCCTAAGGAACCAATTAATTCATACATAAAGTCATAAACAAAAATACGCATACCTACAATATAACATTGCGTCGTCTTTTGTTTTCAAAAAGATAGGTCAGTAGTTGAGGTGCCACAGTGATATATAAGCCCATATCAGGTTCGCATTTACTTCCCAGGCCTACCGAGCCCCACAAAAGTAAGGAGCCCCCGCAATAGAGAACCATCGAAGTCAAATCTTATAGTACTTTATCTTATTGTGTTTTTGAATGATTCCTTTATACCAATCTTATGTACTGCTCCACAAGAATAAAATCAAGATATCTATCCAACAAATGGTGAGATTCAAAGATAGACATTCTAGAAATCTACTATGCAGAAGTATTTCAAGACCCAACAGGATGAGATATATCCTATCCCAAATAGAGATAAGAACAATCTCCAATATTAGTGGTTGAGCTAGAAGCTTGTAAATCGTTATATATTTTCAGACCAGTCTAGTATCTTAAATGAAGTCATCTGATTCAGTATGTCTGTGCTGTTAACAGTCAACTTTAAGAAATACTCATAATACTGAAGGAGATAAAATACCCCCTCCTAATGAAGGTGATATGATGCAAAAAAGTATACAACTTTACAATTTATAGAACTTAAAGAAAAAAAAGTCAGGCTAAATCAACATCCAAATGACTCATTTTGAAGGCTGAAAAAGAATTTCATTGAACTTTTAAAAGAGCAATTACTCAAATCAGGACGATAGAATTTGTAATAAGAAAACATTCATAGCCAATTGCAATAATCCTAGTGTTCTCACAATACTGAAGCGTCAAGCAAAAAAGTAGGTAGTTGACTTGAGACAATTGTTCCTCACCAAAAAATACAATGACTATTGCATCATAAATCATTCTTATCTGTTGGTCGTTAAATCGATTTTTGCAAACTACTCCCAGGCCACCTTATTCCCGTAGGAAAACATACTTTTCGTCACTACTGCCATTCATTACATAGGCATAAAACCATCAAAGCATAAAATAAGAAAGATTACGTCTAACAAAAACATCATTGCTTCCCAAAAATTATGACAAAATCATCCTAGAAGGCGCTCAAAATTGTTACTCACTTCCTAGACTTATTAGGAAGATTTCATCAGGAAGGTAACATAAAATAAACGAAATGAAGGTGAAATCCACGCTATTTCAATATTTCGACAAAAATCGCCTTCTAAAGTAAGTGACGTATAGTTGTGCACCTAGTGTATTAATACTTTAATAAAAAGTAGCTATAAGTGCTATGTAGGAATTGCCAAAACTAACACTACGAGAACATGTTTCTTGATGGCTAAACACGGTCTTAAATAATACAAGAAGAAAAGCTCTTAAGTCGTACACATTTACTTCATATGAAAGTTTCAAATAGTCCAATTCAAATGCATCTAATTTTAGTGCATCACAGTCTCCTAATCTTTGTTCTTCGACGACAAATGCTGACAGTAGGCAATTCCTAACCACACTGGCTCATCAGAGGTAGCAACACCACACCACAAGCTACCAAAAGCACAGTAAATCTGTACTTACCATGTATTCCTAATCTATAACCCATTGCAATATTGTAACCGCATTTGAAATTTAGTAATCTGATTATAGACAAGTTTGATAAATTTAACTATAAACTGGTAATTATAGATTTTTAGAATCCTTAGATGCTCTGCTCTAAGAACTTATCCTAAGTAGCAGTAACTAACTTAACTGGCCGAGTCACATTAAAGAGACTTACATATTATCTCCTCGTATTATATATAAACCAAGCGGGATTTGTTCAACACCTTGTGTTTCACAGTAAACACGCTCATGTGAATCCTCAAGAACCACATTTACTAATTGGTCAAATCCCTAAATTGACTGTTGGTGACAACTAGAATTTCTATCTCGTATGAAGTCATTTAGATAGCAAAAGGCTTGAAATATAATGTAAAATCTAAATACGGCAAATATAATCTAGCTATATTAAATAACATTCCGCTCAGCAAAAGGGCAGTATATATTGGAACCACAAAACTTACCTTCATCATACCAATAATATTCCTGCCATCACCGGTGACAACCGATATAACCCTGTTCATAAAAGTATCCAGTGTCGAAGTCATCCACAAAAAATACTACACATTACAGAATTTTAGAAGTACTATCAAGTAGAAAAATAGCAATACCCCAAAAAATAGAAATAAACATAGGTGGATGTCTACCAAGTGTTATAAGTCGAAAGAAAACCCATACATATCAGCTGTTTGTTTTTGAAATGAACCACATTGAACCTAACCAATTGTCCACGAGTCCCAGCAAATCTGCTTTGAAAATCACCGCTCTTAAAAAATTGGAAAGCTAATTTGCTAAACCATAACATCGCTATTTTTGATCACAAAATCAATATCCATTAAGTTTCTCAAACATATAACGAGAAACACGTCCCCATGTTCCCCTAAAACAATAGGTTCCAGTGCATTTTTTTGAAATACACGTCACAAAATTCATAATTACCACCACCAGTTAATGGAACTCAACCTTCTGTTTTTTTTTGAAACTTCCTATAACTAATTCCCCTTCGTTTTCAAACCTCACATACAGTGAGCCAAGAAAATGAGTTTAAAGCATCGTACTCATATCAGAATACTCACTTATACTACTTACAATCAAAGCCGCATTAACATCCAAGACAACGCCCAAATTGACTTAATCACTAGGATCCAAAAATAAATTTATCAATAAAGAAATTCCAGCTCGCTAATCGACATACTTGAAATACCTCTACGAAGTACCCACGTTTTAATAATACCCTTTCATATGCATCTGGGAGGGAACAAAGCCAATGACGTGAACAAATTACACGAGAGCCCTCCAAAGGTTTATTGTTGTTATCATCAACAGTGTCAGTTCAATCTCATTGACACAGTTATCCGTGTGAACATGACAGCCGAATATGAAACGGCTCACATATCACTAAGTAGAACTGTGAACAAGTCATAAAATAACACTGGAGATAAGCAAATTTAACAAGCGGCAAACGACAACAGTGAGATAATGTGCCTGACCACCAGGTACAACGCATAACAGTACATAACAATTGCCACAAACGCAAATGATTCAGTGCGAGGCATTTTTGAACCAGGCGTAGGTGTGGCAGTCATTACAGAGTAAAATAAACAATCGCCGGCGATGGCTGAGTCGCAATAACAATGGAATTCGTGAAGCGAAAAGAGTAGGAAGGTAGCGGCGGCAGTACTTAGCGTCCCGTAAGGGAGCAATGAAGAAATCAAACAATACGGCAGACTTATAAGCCAGAAATACAAGTGGGAAGAAGAACAGAGACAATTTAGTAATCTCGTTAACATAAGAGCATACTTGGATGTTAAGTGAACACTACACTACCAACGAAAACTAGTCCGTGATTATACTCTAAATGAAAAGATCATGCAAATTAGAGGAAGTTCTCGTGGAGCTTGGTGCGATATGCAGTTATGTACACGGGTAAAATAGTGCGAACAGGCAGCATAGACAATTAAGGAAACGACCAACTTTCACATTACATAAACCAGAGAATAGAATTATCCGCTTTATATTCACATTCACGAGGTGAGATAGGTTCAACTTGAACTGTGGGCATCATTAAGGGATTAACTTTGAGAACGAATTGAAGTTTAGCCATTTGTCATTAGACAATAGAAACCTATGTTAGAGGACTAATTTTTAGACTTTTTCGCTATTTTATGAGCAGATTATCTCTCTTCAATACTGCGGCTGTTGGGCAGGCTGTTGGTACCGCTGCCCAGGTCCATTTGTATTACCATTCTGACGAGCACCTTGCTGATATGAGTCGTACGTTGCTGCTAAACAATATAAGTGCAATTATTACTATTTTAAATACTAAGTTAATAACTAGTACTAACTAAACTCACCACCTGCACCATAAGCATTCCCGTAAGCAGCGGCCCCATTTTGTTGCCCGTAAAAGGAGTTGGCAGCTCCATACCAGTCTCCCCAAGCAGCACCAGCACCGTATGGCATACCCATCTGACCCCACGCTCCATACCATGCAGCTCCGTTTACACCACCTCGCCCACCATACGGTCTCATTCCGTTTCCACGACCACCCATAGTAGCAAATCGTTTCCCTTGAGGAACCGCTTTCTTGACGTCACATTCACGGCTACCAAAAGTTTGCTTTGCTTGAGCGGAAGCTTTGTCTGCAGCCTCTTCTTCTTCGAATACAATAAACGCAAAGTTACGACGCATTTTAGTTTGCTTGTCAAAAGGCCATTCAATATCTTCAACTTTGCCAAATTGTTCAAAGTGCGTTCGAAGCTCTCCCTCATTGTAATCGGATGGTAAGCCACCGACGAATACTTTCTTGTTTTCCCTCGATTTAGCAGGTTTTACTTCGACCTGTAAATCACATTTTTGTGATCTGACGACAAAATAATTATGCATGGAATTGCGTATCAGTTAGCCCTGCCGGAAAATTACTAACACACGAAACTAACTTGTTTATTTTTGATGGTTTGTTCACGCGCAGCTAATGCTGCCTTGCATCCCTCTCCCGTCGCGAACTCGACAAATGCAAATCCTCTTGAGCGACCAGTTACGCGGTCAAATTTCACCTGAGCTTGTGCGACTTCTCCAAACTGTTGGAAATGATTAGTAAGATCTTCATTGAGCACATCATATGCTATTCCACCAACAAAAATCTTTCTAAAAATAGTAGCGGCATAATGATAGCACCACTAGACATTTAAAATCCAGGAAACACATAACCTGTCCTCGTTCCCCTTGTTAAAGTGGCCGTTTTCCTTGACAGTCTCATCATTGTTCTGATTTACTTTACTATCATGACCATCCATTATTGTACTGCAGCGAAATAAACGCATCACAGAAAAAATTGAAAAATAAAAACAAACCCACCTCTACTAAAATTGACTGAAATGATTACAGAAGAAGAGTTACAAAAGGGAAGAATACGAAAAACCAGAGAAATATGAAAAGAGTCTTGAGACTATCTAGAAAATACCCTAAAAAAGTGAGAAGCAGAAAATGTACAGCAACCAAATTGCAATAGTGAGACGTCTTAATAGCAGGCGTATTCTGAGCACTACTATGACTACGTAGTAAAGAAGAATTACAAAGTAGATCTTTTTATAACAAAAAAACCTTAGGTTAAAAGTTAAAAATAGTACGAGCGGTAGTAAATGTACGTAAACGTCCCACATCCAAATATCGGGAACAGGACACTGAGAAAAGGCAATGAATATAAAGTTTAAGTTTGCGTATAGATATGCACTCCAAAAGCGAAATTGCTCAGATGGAATTATAAGCATTATAAGGAACCGTCAAACAACAAACGTTTTTTAAAAAATTTAAAAATCATTTTGATGAAAACAAAGAACAGACATTTCCCTATCGCGCGGCGTCACTTCTTCCTCCTTCCAGGACCTTCAAAGCGCCATCGTTAAAAACTGCGGCCTTTAAACAGCTATTTGATGATAAGCCAGCCGTCTACATATCATCGATGGATTTTAGGTAAAATTAGATTTTGGAATGTTGTGGTGGAAGTGTCTGCAAAGCTGTCGGCGTTAATGTATGGGATTGTACGATTGAGGAGTGTTGATAGCCTCAAAATAGGATCATTTTTCGTGCATCATTTCTCTTTTGCTATTACGATAATACCGGACACCAGAAGGAATTAATTTTTTAAAGATTTTATTATAAGTTTGAGGTTTATCTACCGAACAGCACACTATTCAAACGAAATTTCTTGATTATACTCTAATAAGAATGTGAAGACATATACTGTCAAACAGAAGAAATTTATGTCGCACTGAATAGAGAATCCATTTGTGATTTGTATAGTAACATCAAGACTCAAGCTATAAATGATTTCGCACTAGAAACAATATATTTGGCAATTGTCGTACCATCTGCTGAGTTTCTTGTAAAAATGATAATTAATGGACGTTGTTAACAATTCGTGTAAGAAGGTGAACAATTTAGTGTTGTACATAGAAAAATTCCATTGGGTTTTAAGTATGTTTTTTAAAATATATTTTCGCATTGAGTGTTGATAACAAATACTAATACATATGCAACCTTTAAAGTATTTGTGTTAAATTCCCAAAAATCTTGCCCCCAATTTACGCAAAAAAACAGCTCCTATATTTCCCTGTTCCGGAATGATCGTTGCTCTAAGGCTTTTTGGTGAAAGTGTGAGCTAGTTATACATGTGGGCTCAAACGTACTGTCAAAGTATCAAAGTAAAAAATATAGTTGCTTTATGGTTTTCCAATTCGTTCCATGAAAACGCGTGAGATTACATTAACAGACTGTTCATAGTGATCAATAACATGTCATATATGCTGGTGTTGTTCTTCAAAGAAATGATCATGCAAAAGTTTGTCTGATGGCATTAGAAGTATTGGAGCAAGTGAAGACTTGAATAAAAGTGGAAAGAATAATAGTCGATGAGATGAGCTATAGCGTTGACCTGTCCTTATGGTACGAACTACGCCCATCGTGAGACGTCTTTAAGTTGACTGAATCCTGGTTCGGTCTGAGCAATGAATTGATGTGACCGATTCTTGCCGTGTCTTCTCGAACGGTTTATCGCCTCGGTGTGGCTTCGTGTTGTTCCTACAATTTCTATTTCGCCATAAAACTCTAGACAAAATAAAACCTATCAAGAATCGCCACTGTCTTGATGAAATAAAGTCGCTGCGGTGCACATCACTCTGATTCACAAAGATCCTGAGAACGCTTAAGGGAGCTACCTAAGGAATGCAAATAACCAACAAAACGGCCTATGCACTCCGCACGGTGAGCTCTACCGTTTTTGCCGTCGTGCGCTAAGACAACCATTAAGAGGTAATCACATTTCGATTAAAACATGACCTCAATTGAACCGTATTCAACGAACATACTTACGAAACACCATGATGATGGATAACTATTCTGTATACAAGAATACAAAACAGTCTCTCCGGGCGCCGATCTGTGTGCTCTTTGTAAAATTACAGAGCGCATTTAATTCTTTACAGACGCTTAACATTAGACGAAGGGCATAATACCCGTCATAACACAATTAAACGAAGTTAAGATTTGTTATTTGTGTAAAATAGGGATTTATTTAAAACGTTGACTTTTTCGTGCGCCCGTTTATTGTTTATCTCGACGATTCCTACTAGATCCTTTCCCTTCATTTACCTATATTCTGTTTCCATACAAACATCATAGGGTAATAAGTATCAGTTTATCAACTATGGAGCAGCAGACATGCACGAATCAATCGTTTTTCATAATCATTTGGGAAAAGTTCCAAAAAAGCAGTAAATTCTTTTACAAGTTCGTTCTCGGCGCATCTTTGTCTTACTGCGCTCATGTCTCTCACACATTTGTTTGTCGACACCGAAATTAATCGTACTCGCAGAAGATGGTGTCTTCTCCATACGTCGGTAATATTATTTTTCTGCGCTGAATCTGATCACCGCTTTCTTTGCACAGAAACTCCTCTCAGCCGACAGCTAAAAAAGGAAACCTGTCATCATAGGGAAACCATAAGTGTCCTCAACAAAATATTTTTCATAGTGCATATGTAGTCGGTGCTAGATAAAAGATGACCTGGCCGAACAATGAAAGCTTGTAGACGGAGTGCAAGAATGTGCCAATTATGTATCATTCCTCTGATTGAAAAGATCGAAATACATTTTTGCAACTTTTAAGGAAGTGGTCAAAATGAGAAGAAGACTGGTGCTATATCCAGTCGCAAATGGTTTAACACAAATGGTAATCAATGCCAACAGCAGGAGATCGTTGGAGCCCCATCTAATAGAAAGTGAGTAGTGGCATAGCTTCTGGACCGGATAAGAGTAGGTGGACGTTAGCTAGATGTACTACTCACACACCATCACACATCTTCAAAATGAAAAGATACCAGAATAATGGAGAACCTCACGCACAGCTCTTTTACACAAAAAGGGTGGCAAAAAGATTATTCAAAATTACCCTCTAAATTTTTTATTGAGTAATGTAATTTACAAGCGCTTCACTAAGATTGTCATGCTACGCATAACAACAACATTGATGAGGCTCAACCTGTAAATGAAACATTTTTGTGCAATATATTTTGCTGTATGGACCACATTCAAATAGTAGCATTGGTTATGGAGATTGTCCAATATACCTTTCACCCTTTGCTCTGACTTTCGTCGATCACGAAAAGCATTCAACAGCATTGAAACGGAAGCTGTGTTGTCATCGCCTGTCGATCAAGAAGTACAATCTATCAGAGTTTACTTGACGACTGTTATAAAATTGCGTAAGGAAAATGCAGTATTTTGATTGGACCATTTGCTGCATCCATTGTTAAAGGAGTTTGACAACACAATACTATCCCGCCAGAGCCGTTCACTGCTACTTCGCAATGAATTATTGTCGTTAAATCAAGACAAACGAAACTTTTCTATCGATACAAACTCATATCAACTTCGTCATTTTGTCGATGACGTTATCCTATATTCGACGACTACAGAAGAAGCAGAGATGGTTTTGAACGAATTGCACAATGTTGGGAAAAGCATTGGGCTGAGATTAAATGCGAATTAATGCTGTAATGGAAATGGATTCGAAATTTGATGGTACTGAATAAAATAAATTGAAGAAATTAAACTTTACGCATACTTTGAGCAATCTATGGACATGGAGAACGACAAACATAAGCTTTGACGTTGATCAATCTTTGCTACGGGATAACCCTACGCATCGACGTTCAAAGTTATATTGTGGAGATGAATGACTGCAAACCTGGTCTATACAGTGACTTGACCACTTTGTACTAAGTCAAGGCTCCGATTTTTCTAATATCATTATCGACCACGGAAGGATGGCGTGCTTGGTTGGCCTTAATAAAACATAATTCGGGCTTGCTTGTCACTGTGGCAAATACCACCACTGCGCCGCGCGCCCATTGGAGATTGATATGAGTGAAGAATAATTATTTTTCAATAAGAAGTGTTAAAAATTACAAGGGAATAGCACGGGTTGTGCTAGGATATCCTCCAATCAATTACCCTTTTTACCTTTTCGACTCCACACTTTTCCCGTCGTTCAGTATTCATATGAGTTTTGGGTTAATCCCTCAACAAGTCAATGATTTTACAAATAACTGGCTAACGTGATACCAAGCCTGCCTTCGCAGTTCAAACCTTCGAAAAATATTTCGTTTGCATCACTGGAAGAAATACGTGTGAAAAACGAAACATAGGTGGGCTGGTCATATAATGGGAAAAGGGGTTAACAATCACAAAGTAGGTAGTACCAGTGTGCGGCCCACTCTGCACGCGAGACAGTTCATCCAATTGACCAAGTAATTTTTGCTGTGACACATCTGTGTTGCTTATCGTTACAGATTCTTCCAATATCAATTAGACGACACGGAAGGAAGAAAGGCACGATCACTCAAAGTGTTGATCAGAATCGCGCTCGAATCACTGTGACTCCTCATTGCACTACGATATGCGTCTCTCGAAAACTCATTTAATTTCGCGCTGATCACGGAGTATAATAAGTGCAAGGAATTCGAGAGATCATAGTTGAGAGGATAAGGTACTAGAGTGTTTTAATTGTCTGTGGATGATGGAACAACAGTCACTCATGATTTCACTTGAAGCTTACAGTCATAGATAACAATCATAAGCCATAACGAACCGAAATTTTGACAATTTTTGCATAATTTCTGAAGTGTACGCTTCGTGCACATGAGCAGATTGAACTTTCTATAGTCAAAATTTGTCGAATAAAATTATGATACCTTCGTTGAATGACGTTCATTTATTAAATTACTAGTTATAAATTTACAATATGATTGTGCTTAAGCATAAATACAGTTTATTTATTTCACTTAAAGTAACGTCAATGGTAGTTCACATTGCTAAAATCATTTCGTTTGAAGTAGTTTTTCGACTGCATAACTACGTCTCACGATAACATATAGCCCAATAATCTTTGATTTATAAGCTATTTATCTAATTATCAGCTATAATGATGTATTTTGCTACTTCCGACAGCATCCACTTTTTCTACAAATATTTTGCAAACAAATATGATTTTAACTATATCCAAGATACTTCAAAGGCGATTTCTATGCTTTTTTTTCGTGCACACAACTGTTTTTAAATATTTCAGTCGATTTCCCACTTTTAAAACTGCCTGTGTTTTGTTTCCAGTCATATTGTTGACAATGTAATCCAATGTCGTGAATGCTTTGATGTAACTTTGATGAAGGGACGGCAGCAGACATGGAGACCGAGAGAACGACGCACAGGTGCGGCAATGGAGATTTCCCAGGGATATGATTTGTATTAGATTAAGCGTAATAACGAATTGTCATAGTGTCACTCACATATGGCGTTCAACATCTCAACACTACTCGCTGCTGTCATCGAGGAATCGGGCACCATTCGATCTCAACAAGACAACCAGCTATCGATTAGAAATGACAATTTGCATATTGCAAAACCAGAACATCTGAACTGCCATAACGTTCAGTCCAACGCAGTTCACAACGGTTAGTGCAAAGGCAATATTATTATTTATCGTATATTTATGGCATATGTGACGCAAAAAGAAGGCTTGCATTGACATTTACAAGTTAATTAATTGCGCGAATGAATGTCATATGCCGAAATTGCGTAGCACCGTGATAAGATGTTATGTCGTATTGAGGCAGAAACTTTTACATATTCAATTAGACCTGAGAAGCCAAGCTCATCCGTAGCTGAGCGGTCAGCAAAAAAGGAGCAATGTGCTCATAGATATGCATCTACTCATCTGTATTACTCATGTTTTTTAATGATCTCTAGTCATCAATGTTATTATTTATTGCACTCTATGGAGTCGAATATAATGCATTCAAAAATGAGTCTTATCACACATGTTGCTACAAGCGAGTGAAATAGTGGATGTAATGAATCAGTAGTAGTTTGGAGCATCGTTACCATACGTTACCACAAAGCTAAAAATACATCATAGAGTTGTAAGCTGATTTTGTTACCCAAAACTTTGGTGGCTGTTGCATTTTCGTATACTCATCAATGTTAATGTAAACAATTTAAACATGATTAGAAGAAGAATTTGTCAAAATTTGACTGAAATATGATTAACAATGACTTATAGACATTGAAAAACTCTCTGCAGATTACCAAGTCCTCAGCTATTTATTTATTTAGTTACACAAGAGAAGAAAAAATAATTTGTGGTCAAAAAGCAGTAATAAATGTTCCCAGCAACTTTTTTTTTAATAATAAATTTGAAGCTTTACACAGATCGAACGTCTTCAAACCGTACCGATTTAAAGACGAGGCAAAAAACACTTTCAATTTTGATGCATTTCATTTTTTTCTGAAGGCAGTTCGAATTTCGAAGCTTGTCGAATCTCATCGTTTATTGAATTGAACCTCATTAGAATCCTCGAATGCAAATTTGGTAGAATATTAACGCTACCAATAACGTGTTTCAAGCATCAACTATCATAACTGAGACATTAATGATTGTTCTACTGCTATTCATTTTCTTTTCTGCACCATTTTACTGATGTGCTCAAAGCATTTGAACGATTATTCAAGTGCTTTGCTAATCGTATTAGATATTCGCTACTCGGCTTCATTCCCAGCACTTCTAATTGCTCTATGAACATTTCTTGGTAATTTCAAGTCATTTATTCATATCATAAAAATAGCGGCAAAATAATGATGAAAATGTGGGAAACGAACAAGCAATCCTGTTATCTCACTTGAATATCACTAAATTAGGAAAAAAAATCATATTAATTACCATTGTACTTTGAATTCAAATCAAATTAACTCGATCAATCATGTTAATCTGAGTTTAAAGGAAGCTTTTCAGCACCAGCTTGTGTTAAGCAGAAGTTTCACCAGTTTTTTATCATAGAAACAGCTAGAATCACAATGATTTTCACACTTAAGAAGTCGTTTATTAAATGTATTATTGCTAATTTTTATAAAGTGCTTTTTGTAATGACTCATTTATTATGGTTTATCAGAGATACCTTACCAAAAAGCCGAGGATGATTTTTGACTATTCTCGCCATTTGATCGTGACAAAACGCTTGACAAAATACTACTTCTTTTCTTAGAAAAGAATTCTGTGACAGGGGACGTAGGGCGTTCGGCTGGAAGTTCGGCTGTTATAGGCAGGCACGCGTCAGCCCCAGGGGTAGCAAGCCTGTCATCATGCCGACGTCGGTGAATGATTGCACAGAGGTTAAAAAGCAAGCGCTACTAACTTGATATAGATTGGTCATCTCAAGGCAATGCATGCAGCAAAATCACATTTGTTAACCTATAGGATATTACGATGAAGACTTGACGAGTGTATTGACAAATCCATACGGATTGGTCGACGCCGAAGCTCACCTTAACTGAGGTGCTTGGTCATCCAATTGCAATTAAATGTTTTGACTGTGTGATATGAAAACCAGAGGAAAGTCTTGTTAACGTGCACCAGTCAGAGCCTTTGAATTTGGTTGATGGGACGTTCCCTAAATTTAATATCGAAATTTCTTTTATTATTAGTCGTGTGGACTTTCTTCATTGTCTACATGGTCATGTCTGCTGAAGAGCCTTAAATACAAATCTAGCTTCTTTAATGATTCGGGAAGACGAGTTTCTATCAAGTAAATACATCTTAACGTTATCAAGTGATTCTTCTGCATTGCTGCCTTTGTAAAGGGCACAACTATATTTAGAAAAATGCCTTTTTGCTAATAACGAAACAACCATCACTACGAGACGGCTTGTTTTGTCGTGCATCAGAACGCCACAAGGAAATCATTTACAACGATTTTTTCTTAACGCACAGCAGTAAAACAAAAGGACCCAGTCAAGAATTGTTTTTTGGTCCTATAGAATTCGTTTTTTCACATTCTGTTTTGGTACTTAGAAATAGGAAAATCAAAATTTTTCCATTAACACAGATAGTTCGTAGTACAAAGCATATTCCTATTCTTAAATTGGCCATTTATTTGTTCTATATGTGGTGTGGCAATTAACATGAGAAAGCAGAATTAGTATTAAGAAAATTCATCGGAGAAATGAAGTCCTGTACTTTTCAACAAGTTCAGTACAAACAGCATGTTTAAATTAGCATTGTGAATCCTTAATCGACTTTCTTTCCAGAATTGTACGGAAATGCAGTGCCCCAGTGGAGTAACATTGCAGCAAGCCAGTTAACATTGTATGCCATTGCTCATGACATCAAGACTCCTTCACTACTTGAGTTACAAATGATACTCGGCATGGGAGGTGTGCAAATGGTCTATGGATGTGAAATTTTTTTGAGAGAAATCCAAGCATATAATATAGGACTGCCTGATTTTCTAATATTTGACGGAAATTTAGTCCACGAGTAGTTGCGTATCAATATATTCAATTTTTTTGGTGCATAGAAAGAAATTCCATCAAAATGACACTTTCAAGACAATAACAAGTCAGTGGCATGGAAAACGTTAGGCGTCTACTCTCAACATTCAGTGCTGTTTCTTTCCTCACTGTTGATGTTATCATTATACATTACAGCTCGTAGACACGACTACAAAAGAGCACGTAAACCAGTGGGTGACCGTAAGCCACGCCAAGCATACACTGCAGTACAGCTGGAGAAACTAGAACTTGAATTTCAGGTACGTCACATCTAACGAAAGCGTTTTCTCTCAGCTATCAAATGCATTATAGCGTTGTTTGTTATTCCTTCTTCATCGTCTGCAATATTGTTTCCTTGTTGGAATCCTCTATGTCTTTCTACGTGATTTACCTGTATTCGGCTGAATGAAACTATACGTTGCAAATAAATGAAGCTAGAGACATTTAGCACTCCAGCGTTTCGTAGATGCACGGTTTTTTGTTGGATATTTCAAAATTAATATTTTGGGTAAATGTCTCTCCAAGGGAATAATATCATGTAACGCCATTGTCCAGAATGTGGTAGACTTTTTCTTTTTCACAACTAGTTAAATAATTAGGAAATGGAGCGGAGATATCCGTAATGACGCTGAGTATGTCCATATTGGAATCACAGGCAAAACTCTATCCGGAATCCACAGATGTCGGGTTTGACGTGCTACCGATTGGTAACAGACTCGTACCGATTCACTCAGCGTCATTGGGGATATACGAACAAAACCATTGCAACCTACCATAGTTGATAGAAAGCAAGTGACATAACTATGTCGAGTAAAGTTAGTCACTTTTTTGTGATAAATTTGCAGTTTTGTTGATATTTCCAACGATTTACGAGTTGCGTGACAATGAGACCTCGTTAGTATTTATCTTCTTGAACAGCTTTTTATTTTTGAACTCTTGAGTCTTGAATAGAATATTCCATAATTGAATTCGTATGAAAGCTAACACAGAATGCTTTGTTTTTAGCAGCATTAATTATATTTCCAACTACTTCTATCTTGTCCAATATTGAACGATTGGATTACAACTTTATCAATCTATCTTGCCTCTACACATTATGATTTCAGAGCGACAAATATCTTAGCGTACAGAAAAGGATCCAGCTCTCACGAAGTCTCAACTTAAGTGAAACGCAAGTGAAGACGTGGTTTCAGAATCGGAGGTATAGATCTTCTATTAATACTGCAAAAAAAAACTTCTTCAATCAATGTATTGATCCGCTGTATTAATAATCCTAAGAATTTCACGATGATGACATGATGATTCATGAAATAAAAAAGAAGAATTTTTGAAGCAGAAATTCTTTGCTCAATTTTCTCATTTTCGTTATTCTAATGGAAATAAACAAATTTATAACGTTTCCAGGATCGGCTATCCTTTAACCTCAGCCTTTGTAAATTGAATATCTTGATTGTGACTTTGTTTCAACTCCAACCTAAGCCACCAGCAAAAATGTGGTATGAAGGAAATTAGGGAGTTGATAAATTCAAAAACCATCAGAATATCAACTAGTGACAAAGGAGGAGAATTCGTAATAATTCCTCGTCAGCTAGATGTGCAAATTACAGAAAGACATTTAAGCGATAAAACCGTTTATCGCACATCTTCTGAAAAGGAATTCTCTAAACAATACCGTAGACTAAATAGAGAATGGGTCAAAACGGCTAAAACTGCGGGTTTAGACAATAAAGTTATCTCTAGTCTAAAAATAGATCTACCAATGTGTCCCGTCCTATATCTACTTATAAAAACACAAACTAACATCAGCTGATGATATAAATTCACTGGACCCAACAATTTTTAAGGTCAGACCAATCATCAGCTGCATAGGGAAACCAACAGACAGAATAACTTGGTTCCTAAACCTCATCTTGGTGCAGACTCTAAAATTCATACCAGCCCATCTGCCAAACACCAATGTTTTCCTGGATAATCTACACAAAGTGCGTCCCAATAACGCACATGTGATAGAGTCATTCGACGTCAAAATTTTACATGAAAAATTCGTACCCGTGCCCAATATATAGCCTAAGGATATATATGAGTAAATTCGTACCCGTGCC
>KN716477.1:49522-66824 GCA_000816705.1 Dictyocaulus viviparus | reverse complement strand
AGGCTGATGGTCTAATTAAATAAGAAAAGTTACTCTCCATGCTGTCTCTATAAACGGTTGCCTCCATAACAGAGGAAAGGCATTTCTAAAGGTGAGTATTTGGGATGTGGGTTTGACTAGGTGTTTTTAAAACTTTAAATTAGGTTTTCTTTTGCAAGATCAGCGATAGTGTTTGATTGAATAGACCACACAATTGACATAGATTTTTTAGGCTCTGATGAAGGCGATTCTGCCGAAACGTTAGCCTGTCTCTGTGTTGTATTGTCTTTTCAATAAAACACTGTTTACCAACCTCGAGTATTGCTAAACAAAGTCACAATCAAAATTTATAACGTGTTATAAGAATATGCAAAGGACATAAATAGTTCATCCGGATGAAATTTTTTTGACGATTATAAAAGGGAATTGCAGGACCAAATGGAAAAAGCAGTTGACAAACTCAATCCGTGACATCTATCGCGACCAAAACGTAGCTGCTCCCTTGGCGATGCTACCTGGTCTGAATCCTCGTCATTCTTCGTCGTCAATCCCACTAGGATTCTCCCACACATTCATTGAGCCATCACAAGAAAGTGAAAATATTTCATTGCAATGAATATGTGTATTCTCTATGAATTGAAATTCAACATGACTCACAACATGTTTCCACTGGTCTTTTATCATTTGAAAGATGTAATTTTTCTTTTTAGATTAAGATAGCTTGATTAGTTGATATTGTTGTTTGACATTAACGTTACTATTTGATGTTCTATAATTTTCTTTTCACAACGTTGCGACTTTCCTCAATATTTGATAAGCATCAGCGGAGGAATTTGCTTACGCTTCTAACGAGAAAATTGATGAATGCTGACTGCCGTTTGATTCAATGTGACAGATATCTGAGCACTAAGAATATGATGGAAATGATTGTTGTTTTATACAATAGTTTCGTTTGACATTTTTGCTTGAATTCAATGACATTTCATCTCTACCGATCAGCAATTCGATATTTGTTACTCATTTGAAAGAGGCACAAAATTAGTGTTCAGTTGGATGGGCACACTTTAGCACATGATGTAAGGAGAGTGTTCACAGTTCACGTATTGCAATAGACATTCTAGACTCAGCAGGACTCATCATATCATACCAGTATTCATGTGAAATGTTGGCAGTACAACGTATGTTGATTTAGTATCGTTGCATAACAAAAGTGTAGATTTGAGGCATTCGTCTACAGCATTTGTGGATAGTTTTACATTGTGCTTGTCCTGTAGATTCACCATGATTTTAAACGATGACAATATTTTTGCTAATGATCGAATGTTATATGTAGAGAAAAATTTTAGATTTCATATTAGATCGCAACTTATCTACTTGCACATCTCTGTATATCTTCAACCTCCCGATCTCGGTAATTATACTTTCGTTAGCAACGAATCTCGGTTCTTGAACCCCTTCGTACAATTCAACCAAATCTTCACTTAAATAGGTTTCAATTTATCGCGATGTTAGCTTTTTGTGGTAGTCGTTAGTGTCTGATTTGATATATTACGGACTAGAGTTTTTCTTAGAACTAGAATATTTCTAACATTGTTTTTTAATGTTTGCAATCAGTCAATAAATGTGAAGAGTTTTGATACTGAACTGAATACTATCGCGAAACCATTCAATATGACTTTTACGTGAATAAGCCGGCAGATTTTGTGTGAATAGTCCTTCAATGAAGAGGAAGTGAACAGTACAGCGGTAAGAAACTCTTACGAGCTAAACCTCCATTTCGATCTGAGCCTTGAAATGTAGCATTGCAGTGTTCTTGCTTTCGTATAACTTCAGAATGTGATCATTTCACTTCACTGCTAACATGAAGATGAAGTGAAAAAGTTCCATATGTTATGTGCTGGTGTAACGTTTCTAAACGACTTCTTATCTAGTGGACCCTTTATCTAGCAGTGCCCGCAGGCTTAAATCTAGAATGTAGTCAGTTGAATGGAGCTTGCTTTATTAAAGCAAATTTTATGCGTTTAGTAATTTTACACTTTCTTCTCTTTCTAACTGTCTTTTCTACACGATTAAAATCACAACAGAGTCTCAAATGCGAGTAATTTCAAAAATGCAATCCGTGATGTTTTTCTTAATTTTGTGTAGGTTTCTGAATTGCGTAATCTTTGCGTCGAGGTAAATTTGCAGTTATAAAAAACACCAGTAAATTTTTAGGATACTTGGAAATGTCAAACATTAATTGTTCCATTAATGGAAGCTGTGGTTATTCTTCTCTCTTGTTATTCTAGCGGTGATACTATTCTATACTTTCAGTGATACGTAAATGTTGAAAATTCAATTTAAGCAAATTACAAAGCAAATGTATGGTGCCTCAAAGTACCTCGACAAAGTCACGATCTGATTTTTTGGCATAAGTTTCTTTCTTCGACTTCTTGATAGGTGTTCTTGTCATTAGCTTTTATTAAATTGCTGTCAGATACAAAATCACATCATTTTCAAGCCAGACATTCTGAAAATGTCATTTTGAAATTTTTGCTTTCAGTCACGCAACGGAACGATTATGTCCTGAAATTCCGCAAACTGTGGTTCGTTCTTAAGTATCTTCACGACACCATGGTGTTATAGTTCACACAACAACATCTGAATATCATAACTAACTGGCAAAGCGATAGAAAAGAAGAAATAATATTGCATTTCGCTGTGGGCAAACTACAAATTTGTAAAATAAAACTGAGGAACATTCCTCCTGTAATTATTTGGACCAGGAAAAGAAGTAAATGATCAAATTCGAATGCTTAGGAATCTTCACTGTCACCTCTCACTGTTAGAACTGAACACAACGTTGTCAAAACACAGTAAGAAGGCAATGAAGTCAAACACCTATTCCTGTCGATAACCTAACGATTTATCGCCTCAACATGACTGAGAGATGTTCTTAGGACTTCCATCTCTACATGGAAACATAGGCAAGAGTGAACCTATCAAGACTTGCCATCTTCTTGATGAAATGAAGTGAACAAGTGACATGTCGCTCTGATTCACATAAAGGCAGGTGAGTGCCTGTGGTGAAGACCATTAGCTAGAGCAGAGGTAAGTGAGAAATCTAGAGAACTAAAGCAACATAACTTTGTCGCGTCAATGTAACCATGTACGCAGAAGAACACCACCATGGGCGATGATTGCGTGATAAAATAAGGTAGCTACTTTTCTTGTTGTCTGTGTATTTCGCATGGTATACTAATTAGAAGGATTCAAGACTAGGAAAAGAAAACAAACATAATCGTTTTGTTATGGTCAATGACGACATGATAACGACAAACAAATTGGCGGCTGGTATTTCATAATATGGAACCGGTCAGCTCAGCTTTATTACGAGGAAGCTCGCACTAAAGTATATTAGCATTTCCATCTTGAACACATAACAGACCGACCGATCGCAGCAAACACAATACACTTACCTTTCCATTACTGCTGCAATAAGTTCTTTATTGTTTCCTCGATTCCAAACTTTCCCTCTTTCAATGGTGAAACAGTCGGCGTACGTCTTTCCTGCTTTCAAACAACAGAACACTCGGATTGAGACCGAGTCCTTTCAATCTTACGGTAACGAAAGAATTTTCTCCCTTCATGCATAGTAATATAACATCTCCTAGAGCAAAAATAAAAAGTAATCTGAAAGGATTATAGTATTTCGGACACGATGTGTCACTTGACAACATACCGTGTGTAAAATAAGGCACAGGTATGTAGGTGTTTGTTCATCAACTAATAGCGTTTCTGTTTTAATAGCTTGAAATTTGGAGCGTAGTGAGAAAGCTTTTCCGTATCTTCAAATTGTTGGCAAGCACGACTCGAAGAAACAGCAGAACTGTAAGCGGGGTAAGGCAGGAAGGAAAATTCCATGATCGATAAAGCAGCGTGTATACTAAGAAATGTTCTCGTTTCTTTAAATAGGGTAATTCATATTAAAGAATGGTGCGCACGCGGTACCAAGTGAAAAAAAATCTTTGTTGAAAGAATGGTGAGGAAAATTCGACTTAGTTTTCACAACTGCTTGCTTACCTTCGAGTGAAATGCGACTTTTTTTTCAAATAATGTTATATTTTCAAGTGAGAAATGCCACGCCTTTATTGCAGCAGTTGTTGATCGGAAGATGTTTTTTTTCATCCAAAATAGAAAAGAAACAATGAAAACAACTTGACATGGAAGCAAAAGTGTTATACAAAATATGTAGGAGGACAAAGAAAAAAGTGGTCCTTCTACCTCATTATATAATATAAGTTTGAAAAACCTATAATTTTGATTTCTTCTGAAAACGTGATGTCAATAAAGGCAGATAGGAAGAAAAACGATGTTATGTGAGTCACGGTGTATTATTACTCAACTACTAAGTTAAATGAATTGAACACCTCATTTTTCATGATTATTGGACCATTCTTTGCTCTTCGCTCACAAAAATACTGATAAATTAGCTTCAGTATTCTTCTTGAATGGCCATTGATCTATGATGTCCAGTAGGCAAATTAAAAACGAAAACACTTGCGTCTTACTTCAGTTTCATCGGCTAAATTGGTCGATTAAATATTTATGCGAACAACATCAGTCTTGTTCTTCATCCATAAGCACATCTGAACACAAAATTTTTTATCAAACTGCTGTTACTCACGCAAATGTTGAGTTACACAATTTCATTGTTAGCACTCCTTAACATTTGTACATGCCAACGTATATTGTGAAACGGTATCCGATCTGACTAGTGTGTAATCACGGTCACTTAAAAACGATTTTTTCTATTGACCATCATCGTCACAGTATCTAAGCGATAAACTAAGAATAAAGCTACCATGTTCAGTTAATTGGTGTGTTTTTTGGACAATCCCCGCAGAGATTATTATATAACTCTTTCCCTACGGCACAACATAAGGATATCGATGGGACATTAGAGCCCTAAGATATAAAAATGAGTGACAACTCGCCTTCTCATTAATTCAAGTTTTAGGTGGCTGGAAATTATTTCACTTTAACCTTACAAGTTATACTACGTGAATAGGTAAGTTTGTTGAGCTGTTGTCTTAACTTTGATGAGTGCGACACATAAAAACGGTAGCGAGTTACGGGCTACGGTTGATGAACTGTTCTTCAGTATGTGCTTGAACCTGTTATTAAATGAATTACATAATAACGAAACCATTTCAACGAGATTTGAATAAGCTAGTGAATATTAATTTCCATGTTCATTATTAGTCTGAGTTGTATAGCTCAGGTTTTTTGGTTTGGCTCGATACGCTGATTTAGTAATTTCAAGAAAAATTCCATGAATGCCAGCTCATTAAGCCAGCACTGTCAATATGTCCCGCATTCAACTGGTAAAAAAATCAGTGATTAAATTTCAAATAATAATCACCTTAATTAAATTCATAGTGTCTCTATTGACAGTCACCCGCATCGTCTTTTCATTTAATTATCAACTCGAGCAAAGATGATTTCATGACACGTTGGCAGTATGAATTCTGCTTCAGTGGCGTGTCGACATCGCAGGAGCTAACCATTATGTGATCTTCGTTCGATCTCACAGTCGATCACTTACTATGCTCCAATGCTGAAAAACTTTGTACTGTCAAGAGCTCATTGTTAAGTTTTCAAGTGAAAAAAAAGCTTTTAGGCAGATTTTTTCATCGGAGTGAAGATCTGCTTTCTGTGTTTTTTCCAAACGATGTGCACAGCGATTGCAAAATAATGCTTAGAAAAGTGACAATGTCAATGTTGTTGAATCCAAACAATGGAATTAAAACAATTTATACAAAACCATTTATTGAAATAGTTCATGAGTAGTACCATACAACACAGGCAGGTGTTATAGAAGTATGAGGTACGCTTATATGACTCATTCTGTCATAATTACCAACGCTTCACAAAAAAAAACTTAATATATGGCAGCTTTTTTACGAAGATTGGTTTGACACTCATTTCGTTTTTTCCTGAAGATTTGTGACTATTAAGAATTGATGCATACTTGTGAGGGCGCTCAAGGCACTGTGCAGGTGCCACAGATATGAACTCAGCTAAAGCAGCCTCCTAGACCTACCTCCTCGCCAAATTCCCAAGGTCGCAAAATTGACACCAGAGAAGTATAGATAACATTAATAGCACTGACTTCGTAAAAAATGTGATGAACTCAGGTCGCTGTGCAGACTAGGCTTGCGTTAAACCACCTCCACGATATCACGTTGAATACGAATGCGTAGGCGGACCCCACAACATGGTTTGATCACCTTACCTCAATTAATGTATACTTATTATCAGCTACCGCTTCTATGATGACACATCAATATTTTTTCGTTCACTGTAGCCAATTCAGGAATATGCCACGCCCACCACTTATAGTTGCGTATTTAAAGCTTGGATGAAGATCGCATGGCCTTTTCGAAACCGTTCACCTGTCCACTAAGCGATCATGAAGAATGCGATACCTGCTTATTTCCTCGCACTTGTCATGATTCTTGAGTAAGTTTAATTTACTGTCATCAGCATATTCCTACGTGTTTAAGCTTTTCTAGAAAAAGGTGGTAAATAAATTAACATAGAACTTAAGACTTTGCACTCATCAAAATTTTGTTTACTCGACTAATTAAAGTTTAGAATAAAGTATAGAGTAATGAAATTGTACAGGAATCATTTGGCAAAAACTGCTCTCAAACATTTTCCCACTATTTGGTAATAATTCTTTTTACTTCTATTTTATAAAGAGCGAAATATTGTTGTTTTGCTGGGAGGAACCTCTTACTTTCACTGTATATAAATGAATAAACTAAGAAAAAAAAAACTAATGGAGGCGCTTGCTACGTTGGTAAGAGGTAAGAGCAGGGGCACGCGGACATAAGTACTGTACACATGTGGGCTCGGTTCCTGTTCCAGTTGAAGCAAGCTTTTCACTATTTAGACGTGGGTAATTTGGTACTAAAGTGATTTGGCAGTCACTGCAGTACTGAAGTGATGTAGCATTGGTATTTTCATGTGATTGTATTGACTACTGACATTTAAACACCTCACAGTAAGAATTTCATATTGGGAAGCTCATATCAATAACAATTTAGCACATATAATTGACGTATTCCCGTACCTTTAGCAAAATTGGTAAACGGAATGTTACTGATTATGCGATGAAAATCGTGTGATTATAATATAAGGCTGTTGCTGTAAAATTCATTTAGATGCTTCGGTACATCATCAGGTTGGGAATACGAGCGCAATGTTCAGGATCAACAAACGAATGATGCAAAGATGTACGTAACTTTACACCTATGACAGTATCTAAGAAATTGAGTTTCATTTGATTATTGCACGATCGTCTTATTCAAAATACCTCAATCAGGTAGCGCTTTACTGATAACATTCCTCATAATTCCACTGCTTTCTAGTGCAGGTTTCAAAATCCTAAGATAAATAGACGGATTATAACGCTTCAGATTTGCTTCTTAATATTATATTATCTGAAAAAGAATTTCTGCTTAATGCGAGCCCAACCCTTTCAAACCACCATGTCAATTTTGCCTCAGGTATTCACCAAAAGCATTTTCAACTTTCACTGGAGGCAATCACGACCCTACAATAAACATTATTACTATAAGTTGACTTAGATAACTTCTATTTCATGTATTTTGAAAAATCTGATAGATTCTTAAAAACTTCTTATCAAAAATCATAAATAAGCATATGTCGTTGAAAAATATGGTAATACAACTGTATTGATCAAATAAACTATTAGTGGGACCTACTAATATTGTCACCAGCATAAGTTAGATGACACTTTTGTTTGAACCTTTTGAGGTAAAGCATTACCAATGTTACGTGGGAGGATTTGCTTTGGAACATGTCATCGAACACTCCGCCTCTTCTTCTATCCAATAGGCCAATCTCTTTTTTCCTTTTGCCAAGTTTTTAGCAAACTATTTTGGAACGATGAATAGCACGGCTTTGAAAAGCGTTCACTACATATACAATTCTTTTTGTGCATGTATGCATTCAATTACCTCTATTATGCGTGGCACATGATGGTAGTCAAATATATAGTCGACTTCCGGAGGAATTAAAGTGGTTGTTGAATTATTTGTACTCGACGAAAACATGCTGAGGCTAGAAAATAACACTAAACGAGTGCGTGATTTGAATTTCTAAAGATCTGATTTATAGAATAATTTTCGTTCTGTTCAGTTTTATTTGGTTCCCAATAACTGAACAACGTACTGAGAGTCGTTTTGTTTGACTGCAATCAACAACGACTATTTATATCATCACGGTGGCAAATGCCAACGAATCGTTCTATGGCTTAATGGTGTGTCGGTGTGATTCATATGGTTCTTACAACAAATTTCGGTTCTCCTATCTCTTGAGTCAACTAGAGCTCAGATTTTTTGTCTTTAAATTTATTTATGCGAAATGAACAAAGCACATAACTAGAAAAGCAATGATGATTATCCTAGCATCCATCATTTCATTTATTCGTGTGCTCTGTTTCTCTGGGGGGTAAAGTTTGGTTATTACCTCTTCATGAACAAATAACATTAGCATAATGCTGGTAGAAAACCGAGGAGCCGACAAAATATCTTTCCACGGTGCTTACACTGTTAACGGCCTCCGATCGCAGAGACTGCCTTTGACAGAACGAGACTATGTGAACAAAATACATTTAAAATTACTGTATGTTTCAACAAACATACGTGTCTCATACATGGCAAAGAAGACAAGATGTTTGAAAAGAAATGTAATGAAAGCGTATCGCAAGAACTGACGTCAGGAATGATATTCCTGATACTCGATCCGTAATCCCCATTATTATTTTGGGGTGATTTAGCATAAGTCTCACTATTAGTAAGTCATTACTGACGAGTTAGTTGTTATTCATATCAATTCTGCCACAATATTTTACCAAAATATCTTGTATATTAACAATTGTTTTGCTTATCCATCATCAATAGATCTCTGGATAAACGTTGTATCATTCCAAAACCGGTCTGAAAAAGATTTTGTTTAGCTTATTTTCGTTGTAAGTTATTCGAAGAGACGTTACAGTCGTTCAGAAAGCCTTTACTGTTTCACAAGTAATCTTTTTCATTCTACATTTCCTTGCTATAACTGCATATTTGATCTATATTGAAGCACATTATCATGTCAGTTTTTAATATCTAAATGAATTACTAGAGTATGTTTGCAGCTTTACATTTAATGCGTTCAGTGGAAGACGCTACTGAACTTCATGAGTCAATTCTCTAGGACATCATTCTTTTCAATTTATGTGTTTTTGTTTCAGAAATGCGCTATTGCAATTAACACCGTACCGACTATATAAGCGAGCGCACAACATTGAACCTCGGGCACTGAGTCAATTCAAGAATTGCTACTTCAGTCCGATTCAGTGTGTACTGATGGAGCGTCGACGATAATAAAACGAATTATTGACCAATCATTCTTGGCTAACTTACGTTCTCGTATAACTTTTGCTGCAATAAAGATGTTCCCCTTTTCTGTCTAGAACTAAAAGTACGGTAATAAAGAATTTTATTTTTTGCATTAATCAATATCTGCTGGCAACAATAAGCAGGTTTTTGAGTGTAATTAAGAAAGCTATTATGATGTGAATATGATTACTTGACGACATCATGCAGCATTCTTTCTCATCCTAAGAAGAGTGTGTTCACCTAAAAACAACTTCCTGGTGTTTCGAGCAACACATAGACACATACGAGGATTTTAGATAGAAAGTTTCCGAACAAATATAAGAAGGAATAACAGTTGAGCTTCCTCTAGATTCTATTAATCGCTAAATATTCCTTTCCATTGATTCAATCGTCAAACTTCTCCCTCATAAAACAATATAGTGAGTTATATGAGTTATATGAAAAATTTACGGCGGAGAATTCTTTCGTGAGTAACGTTTCTCTAATTAATGGAAAGTCGTTAATTATTAATATTCGTAGTGAGAACTTCCACCTTTTCTCACACGTCTGACTTTTTTCGAACTTATCCATAAAGTGTCATAAGTTTATTTTCTCATAACTACGGTGGCTTTATACAATAAAGAGCAGCCGGATTCATTTGAATGTTGCTGAACATCCAATATACGTTCAAAATGAGACTAATATTGCAATATAGAATACATAAATAGTCATAGGACGTATTTTTATGGCAGCAGCCTGATATTGTTACTGTCAAAGTTGCCTTGGTGCTCAGCAGATTTTGTCCGTTTACATTCGAACAAATATACAATAGAACAAAGATGGCTGATCTACTTGACTACTTGCTAACAATGAGATTTTTTCGGCTCACCGGATTGTACCAGTTAACAGGCGGTTGCTGATAAGATGACCAATAGTATAAGGAAAGCATTGAGTAGTTTTGCATTGAGTACGAGTAGTAGTTGTACGTCTCGGTAATGAGTGAGAACAACATACCGGTTATCTGCAGGTTCGGGCTGGACTCTCGCCTGTGGTGCCAAGTTTTGCGATTAACTCAGTATTTTTAAGTATTTAAGAACAAAACCGTCAGAGCTTATAATGGTTGATAGAACATAAACAGGAATAGCCTTAAGACTTCAATTTGGGTAATTCGTTCCTTTTTGATTATCTAACAGTTACTCAGGTACTAGGTAATATCAGTATTAGCAATTCGCACTCTCCACTCGTCCTAAACCTCAGTATGGTAGTGAAGAAAGGCTTCATATTATTCTCTTCTATTCAAATTAAGCAAATCATTTGGGTTTTATTGTGGGTAGCAAAATCCTCCATCTTAAAGGGTAATTTGTTACCTTAGCCAGCTTCCTTATTTCATCCTCCTTGAGTCTAACACAACCACAGAATCCAATCTTATGTGTAATTTCAGTTGGTCAAATAATGCAATTATTATTGAAAAAAGTTTTTATAATCCAAGTTTGAGTTTGAGATAAAATTATGAAACTCTGTGGTAGGTCTAAGTAAAATCGTCTACAAGACACTATTAGACACCACATATTCCTTCCAATATCTCCACGAATCTTATATATACAGAGATCTCAAGCCGGATTTATTTGTGAGATTATTTGCCTCCATCAAATAAATCTATCAAGAGGCAAAAGTGCCATGTTCTTGCACCAAGACGCAAGTGTATAGAAAACGTGGCTTCTTTATTATGCTATCTTTATCAGCCTATATCATAGTTAGGAATCCGAAGGCAGTGTAAAAGAAAAGACCTCTTTCTCCTCATTGCAATAAAAGTGTCAATACGCCAGTGTTAGGTAACACCAATACAAAAAGTTGCTAAAATTTTAGACCACATCTAAGCTTTTACGTAGATATAGAAAATAGTTAACGTTGTGATGGCCTTAATAATGTCACTTATCGTAACGTCATTTTCGTCATTATACAACTATTATTAAGCCAATCCAGTTATATTTAATAGGTAGACAACAGCTCCGCTATGTAGAAGGAGTGAGGTGATATCTACATACGACAAACGAAAGCTGTCATCAGAATTTTTCAGTGAAGATCTGAGAAAAACAATATATGTAAAGAAAAACTAGTATGACGTTGTCGTACTGGAGGAGACAAAAAAGCACCAGTCACTCGGTTTTTTTGGACAATTTGCAACGTAAATCGAACTTGTAGGATCGAGAAGGCGTGGTCGAGTACCAATGAAAGTCCTAATTGTTTTTGCAACTACAGCAGATCGCAATATAGATATTAGTAAACCAATCTAATTCAGCTTGAAAGATTTCAATAGAAAAAGTCATACAATGAACAACATTATGCATACTTTATAAATAAGTAAATATATATATATATAAATATATACAAGTAAGAAATAAAGATATATACAGTCATATCAACTTTGCAACGATTATAAGTCAATCATGAACATTCAAATTAGGATTCAGAGAGGAAAAGATAGAATTTGGGCACTCAAAGAGTATTTAACCTCATTATCTTATCCTAGAAAATCTCATTCCTAAATGTATCACATGGTATTGATGAGGATTTGTCTAATTATCTATTTCGCGTTCTTAGTATTAAAGTGATGCGGATGAAGTGAAAGAAAATCGAACAGAATATATCCGCCCAGATAATGAAAAACGTTTCCACCAACATTTATTTTCTAAGCTCTCCTCTCTATCGAACATTTTCTCCTTGTTTGTTTGCTTTCTTAAAGCTCTACGTTTATTTTTCCGATTCAACGATTGTACTGTTTATCGTCTATCTATCAATTACTGCATGATGAATAAATAACAAAGTACGAGTGCTCTATTAAAGGAAACTGTTCATTACTTTCTAAGTACTGCAATAATACAATCTTTGATGGTACTTTATCTCACTTCTTCATCAATAATGAGAAATTATTGTGGCATTGTATTTATATGACTTAAAACCTCATCGTGTTGTCTTAATCTCAAAACTTGGAGGACTGTCGTGTCGGCTCACGAGATCAATCTCCTAGCGGACCTTGCTGAGGGCCGTGACGTCGGCGTGGGTAACCGATTTGTGCGATGGACTTTGCTTAAACATGGAGAGCGCAGAAATTTTATCGATAGACTCTCATTGTTTTCAGGTGCAGGCAAAAACTTGGTGAGATAAGTTATCACGGCTAGGTGAGGAAGGCAACGAATTGCATATTAGTTCAATGTGATAGAATAGATAGAAGAAATGGTTGAATGCTACATCTTACCTGATCTATAGAGCGACTTGATTTCCCCATTCCTCACTAAGTCAGTGCTGCTTATCTTACCCAGCTTCCTCTATTTTAAATGTACTTACTTCAAAGAGATGGTGACTTAGTAAGCCTAGGGATAGTCGCGAACCTCATCTAGGCCTGAGTATCACTGCGGCATCTCCACCACTGCACCACACTAATAACATAACAACTGAAAATAAGCAATGAGCGATGAGTGATTAAAAAATAAGGGCCTCATTAGTGCAATCGGTAGCACACCATGTTTGACATCTGTTAGACTCGAGTTCGAGTTGAGGTTTATGGGTTAGTGGTCGAGTCGGCATCATGGAGTCTGCAGTGATAAATAAAAGCATAATGATGAAGCTGGATATGAAACTTTGCAGTGTAATGTAATAGAACATCACCAATTAGACCTATATAATTGGACTGAGTCAAATAACGTAATGAGATCACACATTTTGTTAACGATTCAATCAGCGACTTCTCTGCAGTACTAGATTCTTTGTGTTGACCAAGCGTCCCAAAGGAAATTGTACTGGTAACAATTTTGCTGCGCATTTCCATTTTTTTAAAATATTATTTTCTTTTGTTTATAAATAGACTGAACTATAGGTTTTTTTTTGAGGCCACAATACTTAACAACATAAATGGTCATATGGCCTCTAACGAAGATTTGAAATTCGAGCATCTCGAATAAGTTAGCAAAAAACAAAGAGAGAGTTTTGGCGGAAGTCGAGACGAAAATGCATTCACTTTAGGTATTTCATTACCAAGCTCTTTATGAGCAGATGACACCAACTATAAAAGCGCAATGAAATTTGTGCTTTGAAAAAAATTAACAACTGTTATTTATGAATTTTATTTAAAATTAATTTATACATGAAAAAAACGCATTTCTATTACAAATTCAAGCACACCCTCAACAGTACTGTCGTCAGTTCACCGTTGTATTAGCAGATGTGAAACATTTGTACTATCTCATAACTCTAATGTAGCTTACGTTTCTTTTTCATTTATTCTTCATTGTACTCATCAATTTCGTGGAGACAGAATTTTTCCATTGTTTCGATGGTCGTCGTCGATATGGCTTCTTGCTTCTCACTTCTGACGACAATCTAACGAATCCATTCGGATTCTTGCACGGCATTCGTATAAGTGTAATCAATGAAACATACTATTATCAGAGGTTTATGTCATATTTTGAATAGTGAGTAATCAATTCTCCTCCAAATTAATCAAGCATACCTCCAATAAGCGGATTCGTTGCAGTTCAAACGTTATCACGTCGAAAATAAACACGTCTTAGAGCTGATATGATTCTGTATTTTGTAGCGTTCTGTTATTGGATGAGTAACTGTGCTCTACTTTTTCCTCATAAGAAAGACGACGAAATAACAAAGTTATACTTGCCGCCAATTTTTCAATGCACATTTTCAGGATCACCATTAAGGAAGCTTAAACTCAAAAATAATTCGAAATTCTTTTAATAATACACAATTTCATAACGACATTTTAAGACGAGACACGCAGATGTCCACTATGAATCGTGTGAAGCACATTCGACAACTGTCAATAATGTCGTACGCTCAATATAACCAGCGCTTCAGAAGTACCTGGGTGTTGTAGTGAACTTGACTCACAATATCGCTTATCAATTAGACAGGAAAGAATATTATTGTCAGATCGAAAAATTTACACGAACTTTTTTGCGAAGAGTTCATGAAAGTTGAAAAGTAGTCAACTTGTTAGCGTGTAAATATCTTTCCGAGAAAAAAAAATGATTGGGAAAGTTTTCTGGCAACAATTCTCTATACCACCTATATGTTGGACATTTTCGCATTACCGTATCAATACTTTGACACGATCTACAGTTTTGCTACGCAAAAGAATACGGTACTTCTTGGGAGTAATCGATTGCAAGAATATTTAAAGAGGAAAATAGAAATGCTATAATAAGAGTCAATCAATAATTGATTTTTTAATAGCAACAAAATCGTATCCACTCAATTTGCAATTTTAAAGGAATAAAGAAATGTAAAATATTAGCAATGACAATTTAGATGACAGCATGATTTCTTTACTCCACTAACGAATTGAATGAGAATTGAATTCTGGGATTGAATACTATACCAATGTAACTCCGACTGACTAATAAACGTTCTCGAATGAGTAACGCCACTGCTGGCGGGGGTGGTGTTGCCAATCTTCCAAAAATTTCAAAACACTACGTGACTCTTCTGATTAATTTGTTGAGCGATGTGATAAGAAAAGTCTTAAATACGGCTTTTAAAGCATCATATGACATTGGCCTCTAATTCTGACTGCGTTCCAAGCAACTGGCATGCCTTCATCATCGATGTCTTACATCATTAGTGAGTTATTCTTCATTAAGAAAAAAAAAACTCTTAAGGATGCCTACGTTAAGTGACGTCAAGTTATCAAGTTAGCTTCTGAAATAGAACTTGTATCGTTTTATCCTCGTTATTATTGCCTTTATCATTTCTGCTTGCTTCAAAAAAAAAGTATTCTTGAGGCCGTTGAGATGCTTATTTTGGGATGTTTTGCTGTTGCTTTTGTTTTGTCAGGTTAAGTTTTTGAAGAACATAAATTAAATGGCAAAACGAGCGATGCTACGAAATCTCATCAGTCAGAGTATTGAGGGAAAACGTACAAGGCCTTTCTGAATTCGTCAAATAAAATAGCAAAAGATTAAATAGAGAATCAGAAAAAGTGAAGATCTACGATTTTTCTTCGAAAAATTTTCTTTTTCTGCCTACTTTTGGACAAAAATAATATATTGTCACATGAAGGAGCACTTATTGACAAGGAATACACGAAATCACTAAAATAAAAGCACGTCCATCAGTGGCCGGCTAGAAGTAGACTACTTTTTCCGCCAATATTCTACCAATGAAAAATAGTCAACGATACTTGTTGCAGAAGTGGTCTGCATTTTTTCGTGGACAACATCAATAAGCTATCATAACACATGTGTCTCAACTACAGCTGTTGTAAATGTAAAAAAATATGATACGAAGAACTACGGTCTTCGATTATCAGACACAAATTCTACATCGCCAGACACAAATTCAACATCTTCAGTCACAGCTTCGACATCGACAGTCACAAGTTTTACATTGCCATCCTCAAATTCTACATCTTCAGCGACAGCTTCGACATCGCTAGTCAAAAGTTCTACATCGTCATCTACAAACTCAACATCTTCGACCACAAGTTCTACATCGACAGTCAAAAGTTCTACATCGTCAGTCACAAATCCAACATCTTCAGCCACAACTTTATCATCGGCGTCTACCAACTCAACACTGCCAATCACATATTCAACATCTTCACCAGTAAATTTTACATCACCAGCCGTAAATATTACAACTTCAACCGCACAATTGACAACGCGACCCGCAACACAACACACAATTGTGTATTCCACTCCAAAAACTAGTCCCACTTTATCATCTCATGCCACTACGATTGGTAGCACATCCGGCTCTGTTCCTACAAGTTTCACAAAAATCGTGACAGAACCAGTTGTACAATCTACAACTCCTCATAGTTTCGTGAATGTACCGTGTATGAATAAGATTCTCCTGCTACTAATATTCAGTCTATGTTTTCAATAGTCAATTTTGAAAATAACTATTTCATCATCTTTTTTTCTTGTATTCGCTTACTCTAGTTGAAATTCATAGCATGTATTCGTAAGCCACTTTATGTGTTCTAGAAAGTGAAATATTATTAAGACTAACTAAATTATGACTATCCTACAAAGTGAATGGGTATTCTCCACAGGGCCTCTAACATTTCTGCTTCGTAATGATGAGGATGGTTGAAACCTCAAAATACGTCACATTACATACGTTTGATTGCAATGTTAGTTAAGCTTCATTCTTGTCGTTTCAAATTGTCTAATAATAAAATGTTAAAGTATATAACAACCGTTCAGAATTGTAATAGTGTTCCAACTGAGACGGTGTTCCAACTGTAAAATAATATGATCTAGAGGATTTGAAAAACTTTACACTATACAGCATCGCTTGTTTAGTTAGAATAAACAAAAAAAAAAGAAATTATCTAATTTTTCAGTGCAGCGTTGAAATCTGCTTGTATCAGATAAGAACATTTGCGAGCAAGCAAAAAGTCAATAATATTATTGACTTAAAAACGAATGCGATTATAAGTGCAAACGTTTTACAATAATGTGGCTATCAGTAAATGATAAGCAAATTTGGGTTGAATCAAACGTACCATGCTTTCTATATATAGAAAATTACGAGTGATTCTCTTCAAATTTATTCAAAATGGGATATAAAGAAAAATGGATTAGCCTTAACAAGTGGAGCACTCAATTACTCTCCGCCATACTACCATCTCTCATGGCGTTTTATTTAACTGTAAGCCATCAGCATTGCAGAAGACGGCATTTCTGAAGCATTGCAGAATAGTAGTAAAACCTTATTGCTCAGATTTGATCTACCATACTATAAAAAACCATTTCTATGATTCAGTAGTAACAATTTCCATGCTTAACTACTTCCTATTGCATGGATTACTTTCGCTTCAAAGCTATAAGCAGTTTACTTCATCGATATATATATATATATATATATAT
>KN716477.1:0-18223 GCA_000816705.1 Dictyocaulus viviparus | reverse complement strand
ATTTCAAAATTTGTAATTAAAAATAACATTTTCAATGAAGTAAGTAGGATTGAGGTAGTGATCCATATCAGGATTTTATGCAAATACTGAGGAACTTCCAATTTTTGACCACACAAATTTTTCAATATTCTTATTTTTTATTTTTATATTCTTATTTTTATTTTGATTTCGTTCAAGAAAGCTCGAGGTTAGTGTGTAATATTCATTGAATGGAAACTGACGTTCTGACGGCATCGTTATCTTCAGACCGAAAGTTGGTTCAAATCAAAGTGCAGCTCGTTATATTGGACATTCCCATAATTAAAATGAGGGAAATTCCCTAATCTAATGCATAGACATCTAAATACTAAGCTTTTATAAAAACACTGTTCATTTGAATTCCGTTTTGCATTTGAAATGAAATTGACAGCTTAATGTGATATCGTTATCATCAGGTTCTATAATTGTTTTTTAGTGGATTAAAATATCAACATCATATATGGGGATGAGGAAAGCATTTTGAGTTAATGCCTAAACCCTCAAAGCAAATGTGCAATTGCACGTAAATAGTGAATAACAAATACCAAAGTTAAAAGATCTTGAGTAGTATCTAGATTTTTACTGGATAAAATATCCCTATGGACTAGTTGTTTGCTGGATGCGTCTTCATTAACAATCGTGGAGGTGAATTAATGCATATTTAGATCACCACAATGACTTATTGTGATTGAAAGCTGGCAAGTAAGTAGTCCTTGTCCACCCGAGTAAGGTTTGGCACTAATCTATCGACCCCAGAGGGATTCGAAGCTTCGATAACGTAGGACAAGACGTCTAACTGGGTATCTTGTATGCGCGTTGTAGAACGATGAACCATTGCGTTACACAACATCTTCTGAAGAGGACTTCATTATTTTTCATAATCCATGCATTCCTAATGACTCCGATATTATTTAATTATTAAAGTTCAAGTGATTGCCGTTGTTTAGTGCTTGTACGTTTTAATAATACGATGTGAGTTCAATCATGTACACATCGAGCCATTTGGGTTTAGTATGTGAGATTACAGATAAAAATTCCCTTTTCTTATACGAAATTTATCTTTATTCAAGTCTTGATGTTTTTTTCTGACACGTTTTTCATCTGTTAAGTGTATGCAAGCGGTACGTACAGTGATGTGATGAAGCTATGCTGATTCGTTCCATAGTATTGTTATTTCCTGTTGTACTTTGGTAGATCAAGAAAGTATTCTCTGCTTCGAAAGTGAAATTAGTAAAGAACTCGGGTAAAAGAGAATTCTATTAGTCAAGCCACTTACATGGATGTTACTGCTTTTGGAAATGTCTAGCCTTGAGTGATTTTCACGGAAGTTATGCTTGAAGTTGAAATAGTGACCACTGTTGTTTTAGAATTAAATCTTATTGATATTACGGAATCTCGCCACTTAGCATAAAAAAGTGATTAGCGTCGATTGCCTTACGATGAAGCTCAGAAAATCCGTAAACAACATCCGGCGCAGACAATTTGTCGACGATCGCCGTTTATTCAGGTTTCTACCTCGTTTTCAGTTGATTACTGTTTATCAGTTAGTCGGTCGCGAGCCTCGAAAATGAGGTCGACCATAACTGCTGGCATGACGGATTCAAAATCATTTGTACAGTAGTCTGTCAGGTTTTGTATGATGAAAAGATTGGTGCTGGAAATTGTGTGTGGAAGTCCGCCATCGGGTATCTTTTCGGATGAGTAGGCGTGGTCATTTATAGAATGCTCTATTTTTTGCCGTCGGTATGAACACATCTGCATATTCACACCCGTGTTTCTATCGCATACAGAAAAACATAAGTATGCGTGGAGTTATTTTTACTCAAAGCAACTGATATGTACTTTTCTAAGTGACATGACATGCCTAAGAGATTCACGGAAAGGAAATACTGAAGTCGCTTAAATTGTTTGAGATTGTTGCTCATTGTGAAGCTAATTTTTTGAAATATACTCGATGAATAGGTCATTAATTCGGTAGGAAATTATGATATCAATCAATAATATGAAAGAAATCCTTAATTAGCTCTAGGCAATTAGGAAACAGAATAGGAACAGAATATGAAATGTGTTGTGATTGACTTTATCAATCAAAATCGATATTCTATTATAAAGCTATCCAATTAATGAATCAATCGCATACGTCGTACTTTTTTTGATCATTAAGAGGTTTCAGTGTCACATCTCACCCTTTTTCCTCGCATCATTCGAGAACTATAATAGGAACAGCGTGCATCGCTTGAAGCTCTCGCTCTTAAATTTTGTCTTTCAAAAAGAATCACCTTAATTTGAAAAATTTCTACAAAACAGTCTGATATGCCAATAATGAATCCGAAGATATTAAGCTCTTCCAAATTCTTTTTTTCTTTATGGGCCTCACTTTCAGTTGAAGTACTCGTCACATTCTCATTCCTCTCATCGATTTTTTACTTTTCAAAAGTCCACGAGGTGAATTACTTCTTCGTTTCAACAATGTTTATTTTCGTAGGGAGTTCTAATCCGAGTGTTGATTTTATTGGTTCTCGAAGTGCTAGTGGGATGCCAGTAACTGATTTTGCTAGTGGAGTATTTTCTTGATTACTTGATTACTGATGATCTTTCTGTCGCTGGTATTCGCGGTGCCATCTGTCGTTTCTGAAGGTGAGTTAGAGTGTAACAAGCATGTTTATAATTCAATTTCAAAACAATGTTGATCCGTGCGTGTTTTATTTGTTTCTGTGTTATATTGAGTAAACAACCCGCTTACTACGTTTTTCACACAATAGCAAACGGATTCTCTTAGAAGATTTCACTACTCAACCAATGCTTATGATATGATTTGTTCTGATATCACGTCACATCATCTTGAGCTTTTCGTTTTTTATAAGGGTTTTTCTTATAGCTATTCAAATTTTCAGCTCCTTGTGATCACTGTACCTGTTTTTTTACTGTTTTGGAATTTCTACCATCATAATCCTGTGGAAAGCCACCTGTGCTCATTTTAACAAAATTTTAAAATTACCTAAAAAAAACTTTGGCTATTATGGAAATTACACAGCCAATTGCTCTTTATTGATCATAATGTTCTAATAGAATCGAACTGACCGTTACCATTTTTAGGTGGGATGATTTATGTAAATATCTAGATGTTCATTTTATAAGATTTTTAGCAAATGAGACAACCTAGGAGGGATACCTTTATATGGCCACAGTTGGGGGCATAGTAATGTGTTTTCTTTTTTTATTAAATATGTACTTTTGAAATACAATATGTCATCGAAATTAAGAACCTCACTTCAATCATAATCGATTATTGATTTTTCCGAAGAGGTTAAAAGTCGTGTCTCATGTTCTAGCGGTATACGAGCTTCGAATATACGATGGCGCCGAACGTGGCACGAGGCTGACGATGGATGTGAACCTGCAAAAACGTTTTGAGACAGTGAAAAACTGCTTTGGTCAACTAGAAACCGATGTGGAATGGATCGAATATCAGTGAATTGTTTTGGAAATTATTAAGAATTGATATCGATATGTTTCGAATCAATTTATGTGCTTAACGTCTGTTTTCGTTCTGAACATTTCGAACAGATGATGTCCAAACTTTCCTAAATCCAATGCTCGTGCTACATTTGAATGGCAGCACAATTATGTTTCATTTAATTTCATTTGTAAATGAATCGGTATTGTGAGTGATAATTAATTGTTAGAACTTCCTCTGTTTAGATCGGTTCGGAGCGCTTTCTATACCACCGTCGACCTCACGGCTGTTAAACTATCTAACGATCTGAGCGGGACTCTCCATTTGTTAGAACATTCGCTTTTATTTCATGTATAAATGTATTGTATTGTGTATGTAAAGTGGGAGCGCAGTGGCGCAGTGGCGCAGTGATGAAGGTGCCACTGTGACACGTCGGCCCGAGTCGGTTCGCGGCCATCCCCGAAAGAAGAATCTGGGTAAGATAAATAGCACGGACTTGGTGAAGAGTAAACAAATCAAGTCACTGTATGTACTAGTCTAGAATTCAACCACCTCCATGATATCACGTTGAACACGAAAGGCGTAAGCACAATCCCACCTTAAGGGATTGAACAAAGCCAAAGCTTATCTTATTGCGTATGTATATACATCGAATTATAAGCTTATTTAGGCTTTGTACGGGTAACCAAATGCATTCACTTCAATTCCGTGTCCATGTTACTCATCGAAATCATCATCCACCGACGTTCTCCAAATCGCATTATCAATTTTTTGTGCCGATCACCCTTCCTGTAGGTGGAAGAGTGGGAGAAATGGAAGTACGCAAGTCTTAATACTGTTACAATAACTTTTAAATGTAATAGTTCGTAATGTACAAGATTTGAAATGATTGGTGTTGATAGTATGATTGTACTCTTAGTTTCTACTTAGAAGAAAATGAGGTGGATGGGTGAAGAACGAGGTAAATCAAGTGTTTATTTGTAATGCGTACGTTTACTGATAGAACACCAAAATATTGTTAATATTAAAGTATGGAAAGAAAGCACATAGAAACCTTCTAGTAAAAGTTGCATACACAGAAATGTTTTGTAAAATAATTTTCATGAGGAAACGCTGTTAGAAATATAATGATTGGAGCATTTCAGTTAATGAGGTGCTCGCTTTACTCATCCGATATTCCGAGTTTTTCTTCTATGTAGAAGGCGAACCTCATTTACCTTTTTCACAAATTACAACAGTGACAGCCTAGTAAGGTTAAAGCAGTTTTTGAACGTGTCCTAAAAAAAGAACGATGAAATATGGAGAATGCAATAGTTACAGAAAATACTTGATTTGACTTGTAAATGTTTGCGTTTTTGATAACGATAAAAATTTTCATGACGTATGATGATAATGATATAATGGTATGATAACGTCATTCGTTTAGGCTTAATATGGTCTCTTTGTGAGGTTACTGATAACTGTTATCAATAACCAATATGATTACGGTATGGTAGTGCCAGATAAACTGACGACTAGGATTATCAGCCATACTAATATAACACTGCTATATGATATCTATCGACTTGTTGATTAAATAACATTTACAAAGATTCTTTTGATGATTAGCCAATCATCCAACTCTGCTTATGCTTATTATAAACAACACTCGCCATTTCTTCAATGATTGTTAAGTTGTATGTTTTGTTGCAAACAATTCAACTAAGATGTCTGTAAGTATAGTGAAGCATGAGGTCATTAAATTGAGGTTAATCTTTTCTAGAGCTCGTCACTCGCTATGAACTAATGTTTTATTAGTAATATACCGACGAAATGGTGTAGGAATTTCAAAATGAGAAAATTTCTTATTTCTCTTTATGTTTTCCTTTCGTTTTTTCACATACCGTACTTTATGTGAACTCAATACTTACATCACACTGTGATTAGTAGTTTTATGAATAAATCTAGTGTTAAGTAGAAATCGCCAATGTCTTAAAGTTCTTCAATTTTCATTACATTAATCCGGAATTTCTAAATGTAGGTTCACGACAACGATCCAGTAATTTACAACTCAGAACGCAGCTTAGATTTCACACGAGATCAACAATTATTCACAGTGCATGAAGATGGTTCACTGTTTCTTAAAGAGGAGCTCATTAATCAAATCGCTTTCAAGCCGCTTCATATGGAGGTCAGCCAGAGAAAAAATTATCATTCATGAATCGCATAGACTTTAGCACTCTCTTGACTGATATCTAACAATTTGTTGAATACAACTTGAATTTGGTACATTACATTATGCACACTAAATTGTTTCAATGAGAATGTCAACTAGTTGACAAATAAATAGAATTCTAGCTCCATTGTTTGCTCCGAAAAAATGAGATGGAAATCAATTCCACTCTGAGTTACGAAAGCAGAAACGTACTTTATCATTTTTTGTAGTTATGATCTACCCAGATATTTCAATAGAATACTTTCAATGTCGGTATCTTTTAATATGATGCTCACGCAGCTATACGTTTTACATATACGTCTACTTAGGTTCTTGCCATTGACTACGGAAGTCCACAGTTGTTCAGCATCGCTAATCTAACGGTCATTCCTGTGACCGTATCACGTGAGTTGTATTGAAATTTATCTCAGGTTCCAGTAATATTTTGGAGAAACAGCAAATAACCTATTCTGCTATGATCGTTTAGTATGCTTTGTACTAATAGGTGTACTTAGTTTCAGGTTAAGAAGTTGATGTATTCCTTATTGACACTCACTTTTGTATGAATTCGCCGCTTTTGTAAACGACGTGTAATTAACAATTTTGCCTCGCCTCAGTCTTTGCACGACTGTGAGAGTTATACAGTAGTGTACTTCCAATTAAGATCTTCTAGCAGTATACGAATAGAATGAAGATTACTACCTCAAGCGTTAAGTTATACAGATGTGAATGCCTTCCATGAAAAAATTGACGTGCATCTATATGATTAGACATTTCTGTTACAATGCAACTTAGTTGTTGTTGTAGAAGTGGAAAGACTTCGTGTGAATGTAGCAACTGAAGACTACCAAATTTTTGAATGGGATGCACCATCCTATGGTAAACCGATGGGATATCGCCTCAGTATAGCCAACGATGAAGGTGTACAGTATGAGGAAGAGCTTGACGGTGGAAGAACCGTAGCTTTAAGAAAGGTACTTCTTCCTACTTTTGTTTCTCCTTTGACTTACGTTTACCTCTATTTCATTGTATTATGCAATTTTCCTCTAATATCATTCTGAAAATTGAACCTGATTCTTCACCCCATGACGCTATGCATATTTGATTTTTTCAATTTTATTCTGTAATTCCAAGAAACTCGACTAAATCTTTTGATAATTATGTTTGCTATTATTTAATACTATGAAAAGACAAGGATTATATAACAAATAAAATTTTTGCGATTAAGGCACCGTTATCGTCGTCTGGTAACTTCTCCTTCAATGTAGCTGCAATCGATTCAAAGGGAGAAACGCCTAGCGAATGGCAACGTTTCGTCGTCATTCAAAACGGTACCAATGATCAAATCCTAAAAATACTCTCAAATATCTGCTAACGTAATAGAGTATTGTCGCGTCTCAAAACAAAGCAGTTTTGGCAATTGTCCTCAAAATGAGTGTGATTGATCAGTAATTTTATACATCATTATCAGTCTTTATCCACTGCGGAAAATAGCACCGTTTTGATGTGTAGATGAAAGAATCATGTGATATTTATGTCTCACTTGTGATGGAGAATGCGCATCTGGTGGAGTTCCGCTTTGTTACCATGGTCCGTTCAATCGTGTCGAGCAATTTGTCGATCATCGTGGACCTCATTGTCAGTGCTTTTATGGCTTTATCGGCGTCAGTTGTGACAAGACAGGTACATATATAAATGTTGCGTAAATTATAATGAATCAGAAAAGATGCTAACACTTTTGCTCAATTATTAGCTAACATTTCAACGTGTATTTCGATTTCAAGGAGTCTATAATGAGAACAAAAATGAAGCATAGAAGCAAGCCAAAAATTGAACATGTTACAAACTGTATCGTCACGATCGTAATTCATCGTTGTTGAACCATAGTTTTTCGGGTTCCCTCTTCGGATACAATCATAGTCATCCGAAGTCGACTACAATATGGATATTAATTTACTATCCTTAATGGATATGATGAAAGTTATTCGTTCAATAGTTTGATCTTTGAGCTCAGACAAGCGGACACTACAAGATGGCTTTTAAGAAAGAGATATTCCTTCTAAATTATGCAATTTATCTTTGGCGTCTTGCACAGCTACACAGCCTCAACTTTATGAGGTTAATCTCATCGTATTTCCTCTTTTGTTCTTTCAGTTTGCGCAATTCATGATAGCTTTCATCTGCTGGTCGTAAATGCCTCATCCATTATAAATGACCGATATTGGCCCAATCGTGCAAAGCACGCTAATTTCCGTAGCGCTTGACTGACCGCTTCACCCCGCGGCGATCGGAACTGTTAAGCGGTCTCCTTGAGGGTGCCGGAAACAACACCTCAAGCTGTAGTTAATTGCGCTAAACACCCACAACTGAGACCCATTATTTCCAATTCAAGTGCTATGCAGTTATTCGGGACCCGATAAAGCTATAAAGTAAATTTCAAAAACGAATTTCTTAAATTTCTCCTACTCGACACGTTTCTTTTTATCCTTATGAGATCAACGATAAGGAAATTTCATTCGAAAGTGAATAATGAGGTCCTTAAGGAAATGAATATTCATCGCCAACTATTTTTAAAACAAACAGGGTTCATAACATTATAACAACTTAATAATTGCGAAATATCCAAATTTCTTAATTGGGAGATAGTTTCGGAATTCACTCAATAACAGTGATGTGTCTTTTGCCTCCTTAGTTTATAGAGAATTTGATTAATTGGGCTTGAATTGCATTAAATTGACGTCATATCAATTTAATTCTGATCTCTTTGTGTTTCTTAACAGAGGGAAATTGACAAAAATAAATAAGAGATCTTACTGCTGATATGCGATAGCCTCAAATTTGCATATCTAATGACTACTACAGAAATCTTGATGAGGATGCTTTTAGATAAATGTCAGACGGAGAAAACAATCGATTCGTACGGTGGAATAAATTGGCGAGAGGCTACCGCTAATTCCACAGTACAAGTACCATGTGAGGTTTTCAGAATTTATGACAGACGTCTTTCAAACGTTGATTGTTGTAATTTAGTGGAAATATGAAAAAATTTCAAAAATAAATAAATTGCTCTAAATTAGGTCCATACAATTCGGAAAGCGATAAGCAAAAAGTTCAGCGAGTTTGCGAATGGAATAGGCGATTTGGCAGAGCGACTTGGGGACGTCAGAAGGAGATGGAAAAATGCAAATCACAAGTTTGTTAATCATTAATTCCACTGATGAAATGTTAACAGTACTGTGAAAAAAACAACCTGTCATAAAATATTCTTGATGCTGAGGGAAGTCGTTCAAGGTGACCTCAAGCTTCTTTCTCATCAACCACATCTATTCCTTATGCTTTCCCTATTGCTATAGATCACATTATAAATGATTATATCGTATTTATTCGATATTGATTGCTCTACGTATTCTTTTACCAACAAATCTATCAACCTTCATATTTTTTCTATTTAACAAATCAAAAAGTCATAGATGTTAAAACCGAAAAGTAATGTTAAACCTCCTTCTTCTTCATCTGCATTCAATCTTCAGAATTGGCTATTTTTTAGCATTTTTATTTGTTGTAAAATTATCTTGGTTGTTCTTTTTCAATAATGACGTGAGGTTGGTATGAAGTTCTCACTGAATGGGATTTGATTTTGGTGATTATGACCTCTCCTCAGAGCTTGAACTGACTCCAATCATTATCGGTTGCAGCAGAAATTTTCATTATTTCATGAAACCAATTTTTCAATTCAATGTTCAAATATTTGCTTACAAGGAGGTGTTAAGAAGAAGAAGCTGAAACCTTGAAAAATCTAGGTGACTAGGTGTTTAAGTATTAGGCTTATGATTTCCTTTTTTTGGACTTGTGAAAATCTTTGGTAAAATGCAAAATATTTGAAACTTGTCTAAGGTTTGAGGAAGGCGATGTGGTCTATTCAGTATTTTTTACTAACCTCATATTATAGCTGAGGAAACAAGCCAAATCAAGACATGATTTAATCGTAGGTGATGTAGCTCCGAGCATAAGCGTTCCATATTAATATTTTTATTTTCAAATATAAGACTTCAATGCGCATTAAGTGATCCCGTGAAGTTGTAGTTTTTAGAGAAGAGAACAAATTAGCGATATGACCTCCAGTGTTGTTGGATGACGATTGAGGTTGACTTCCTCTGCTGACGGATGGCAGCGTAGTTCTATTGTTTTTTGGTTTTTTCGCTTCACTTCACAAAATAATTAAGAGCCTATAAATACAACGATTCCTGCTTTGAGCACATATTTTGTTGGATTCAGTTTCGTCTTCTATTCCATTTTTACATTGCAAATAATCCAGTCCGATATGGTCTTCTTTGAAATTCCTAAGTATGCTCCTGAAAAATCTTGTAGGACAGTTTGCAGAATTTTTCCATAGCATAAAAAGAAGCTTATGGTAATCCATTTCTTCCTGGATTGCTTTAATGTTGTCCTTGATTGAGAATTTTATAGTCCTCTATATTGACGCATTTGGGGATGCTTGGAACATTCGCATTTAATGCCAATGGCGTATCTACAATTCATACAGTTGCAAGGTAAGTATTAATTTAAAAATGTAACAACTGCTCTCCTGTTTTGTTTCGTTTTGAAGCTATAGTGATATTAACAGTGAAATGAGCGCAAGACGGATATTTGCTGATGGAACTATTCTGTCTTAGATTCATCAAGGACTTATTGCAAGTCCCGGCGTTTTCCACCGATCCGTCATCTACAGCCCATTTCGACCAAAAAATTGCTGAACAAGCTGCTCTTGTCATCGACTCCATACTACGAATTGATTTTGACTCTCTCCAAGGCAACACTTCTTTAGCAAAAGTACGTTTCTTAGTTTTACTACCATAAGTTTACTGCAATCACAGCTCTGTTAAAGAACAAGAAATTTTTGAGCATGATACTCTCTGGAAAATAAATGAAACGTTGACTAAGGAGAATCAGATGATAACATAATGTGAGGAACATGAGTTGTAAACTAAGTTGAAACATCGTAATTGCCTTCAAACTAATTCTTTATTTGCTTATCGATTGAGCATCAACTATACTGCGACTTCATCTTCTTATTGCACACTTTTGTTTCCACAATATGTATTGAGCACTTACTTATGAAAAAAAAATGCATTCTGGAAACATTGTCAATACATTGTTTTTCTATTTTTTATATCATTAGCGGTGATAGCAAAATTCATGACTCGCAGTACTGCACGAAAGGCATTGAGCGCGAGCACTCGAATCATGAAAATATATGGCATTACAGGTAGAATTGATTACGCAATGTTACAAAATTCGTCGGAATCTTAGAGGGTAATTTTTTTACAAAGGTAATTTTGTCGCCTATTTACCAAGCTTAAACCGACTACTGATTACATCAAGATCTGTACAAATATGAAGGCTGAATATACTTATTATAAGAGGATATCTCAAAATTCATTTATAATGACTTGATTACTTATTGACTCGGGTGACACGTCTTGACGAGTCTTTCCAGCAATCTTTCACTCGTTTCTTTCGCATACTACTGGCGTCCATGGTGATGGTTTTCAGCATACCTGGTGACGCTGGCGCGGCGAAGATTTGCTAATGTAACTTTATCTTCCTGGATTTCTGAGAAGGCGTATTCTTATTGTATTAGCCACAGAAAGTCACCAATCATTATATATCAGAAGAATGTGCCTACTTGTGACTTTATTTCATGAAGACGATTGCGAATCCTGATAAGTTAACTCTTGGCTAGGTTTCCATATTGCGAAGGAAGTCCGGGGAACACCTCCCAGTTACGTTGAGGCGGCAAACGATTAGGAAGGACGTTATGCAAATTACAAAATATAATAACCTTACTAGAAACTGATTCAATCAATAGTAAAATAATCTTTGTTTTGTCCGTAGTTGTGCTGAGATGGCCGTAAAACTCGGAACCTCAGGCGGGACTTGTACCCGCACTTACAGATATCCGGTCTGCCGTGCTTACCATTACACCACCGTGTTGCAAAATTCGTCGAAATCTTAGAGAGTAATTTTTTTACGAAGGTAATTTTGTCGCCTATTTACCAAGCTTTAACCGACTACTCATTACATGAAGATCTGTACAAATATGAAGGCTGAATATACTTATTATAAGAGGATATCTCAAAATTCATTTATAATGACTTGGTTACGTTATTGACTCGGGTGACACGTCTTGACGAGTCTTTCCAGCAATCTTTCACTCGTTTCTTTCGCATACTACTGGCGTCCATGGTGATGGTTTTCAGCATACCTGGTGACGCTGGCGCGGCGAAGATTTGCTAATGTAACTTTATCTTCCTGGATTTCTGAGAAGGCGTATTCTTATTGTATTAGCCACAGAAAGTCACCAATCATTATATATCAGAAGAATGTGCCTACTTGTGACTTTATTTCATGAAGACGATTGCGAATCCTGATAGGTTAACTCTTGGCTAGGTTTCCCAGTTACGTTGAGGCGGCAAACGATTAGGAAGGACGTTATGGAAATTACAAAATATAATAACCTTACTAGAAACTGATTCAATCAATAGTAAAATAATCTTTGTTTTGTCCATAGTTGTGCTGAGATGGCCGCAAAACTCAGAACCTCAGGCCGGACTCGAATCCGTACTCACAGATAATCCGGTCGATCCGGTGCTCATCCATTACACTACCGATGCCCTTGCTCTGCGACCAGTCAATGCTTCACTTATAGTAAGTGGGTACCAGCTTCTGGATGCAATGCCGATATCGGCTCACCAGATCGTACACGTTGGCGGGCGAGTGCTGATAATGGTACCCACTTACTATAAGTGAAGCATTGAGTGGTTGCATAGCAAGGGCCTCGGTAGTGTAATGGAAAGCACGGCAGACCGGATATCTGTAAGTGCGGGTTCGATTCCCGCCTGAGGTCCCGAGTTTTGCGGCCATCTCAGCACAACTATGGACAATATAATATCGTTACAAAATAAAATAAAATCACGAATACATCCTTGTTTTACAGATGAAATCGTTCTCAAATGTAACAGTTATCGTGACGAAACAGTGCTGTACCTGTTGGCAACATTTTCTTTATATTTGTTTGAAACGATTCTTCTTCATTTATTCGTATAATTGAAGGATTTCGATCAGAGATAATATTTTCCATTATGTCGCATCAGCACTTGGTAACTGCATGTCCTAGCAGAGTGATGCCTCAATATTTCTAATGCAGCGTTAGTGGAAGAAAGAATCTGAATATATAAATGTACGTGACGAGTATATAAGTTGAATTAAGAACCTCTTCCTGTTAAAACAACTCTGCACAGTTTCTTAGAGAACAGAAAGGGTCGGAGTGCTTGGGAAGCCTAGTAGCGACGTGAAGCCCTCTCTGTGTAATATTCCGACATACCAAGGACTGCGATGGTTAAACACAAAATAAATTCTCAAAATTAAGAAGTTAATTTGTTTTTGTTCTCTGTAAAGCATATCAGTGAAAACGTGACAAACTCAGAGATTGACGATAACGCAACTAGATAGAATTGTCAACTAAAATTGAAGAGGATTTGAAATTGAGGTTAGGGCATTTTCAGTATGAGATATGGTCAGTACTATTGGAATTTACTGATCGGCTTCCTTCTCCATTCACTCTAGTTTCTCCCGACTTTGGACTTCATCTGAAGGCGATGCAATGGGTCAGCGACAGTGACAATTTTGATACAGTGCTTGGAACTAAATGTCGTGTAAAGGTTTGTATAAACATTTCTTGGTATCTTCTTCCTGATTAGTCATTTTACAACTTGTTATCGAAATTCTAAATAATATTTTGAGATGACCATTTACTAAACAACTCGATAAAGTTGGGAAAAGGTCCATTAACAAAATTATCAACTATTGTGAGGCGATTACTAGACTTGAGATTACTACCACTACCTCGGACTGTTGAGTTGTAGCGTTCATAGTAATATAGCTGAAGTCATAATCCATTCTTTGGGAGTTTTGGACATGGCATAATCTATTTAGACAGCTTAAATTAGGGATGGTGTATTGTATTAATTATTGACTTCATTTCACTACACTAACGTTTATATGAAATTAACGGATGCTATTCCGTTGTAATGGTCTTTTAGTGATGATCATTTAATGGTTTTAGCACATGAATAAGAATAACGTTTAATTTTGCAAAAAAATATTGTTTTGTAAATAATTCTGGTTTTCCACAGCTCCCAACGGCTAGCGCCGACCACGTTGTCAGAAGCATCTGCATGGCTAACGCATCGTTATTCGACATCGTGAACTCACAGTAAGTCTATTTCATATCGCATACTTGTGACACACCACCTTTTGCCTCGTGATAAGATTTTTCATCATAATTCATTTTTGATTAAGGCTTTTTTCGTTTTTTTTACTGGAAATTATTGTTGAGCTCTTATCTGTATGTCACGGAGAGCAACAGTTTAACGTTTATTAAAAATATAATGGCAGTTATACAAAGGGCTTTGGCGAGTAAGATCTTTAACGACCTTTTTTTAATTGTCTTACCACTTCTTGTCGTCGTTTGGAGATTTGCAAGTGTATACTTGTCGGATAAAATTGATTACTGTAATATAAGGCGCAGTGGTGGAAGTGCCACAGTAGTACGCAGACCCGAGTTAGTTCGTAGCCGCTCCCAGGCTTACCAAGCCTGCTATTCTTCTATGTTCGATAATAATAAAAAATTGTATAAGATAATTAATTTTTTGTACCTACCTAAAACATTTTTGCTCTAAACTGCCCTCCATATGGCCTTTCATTTTTTCTAGCAACCCCGTTCTTTCGTTGAAACTGGACTCATCAGATTCTGCATACTTCACGAAAATGATGGTGATGTTGAAACCAAAGGACTTCGTGCAGAATTACACATGCGTTTACTTCGATACAAAGCGTCAGTTTAAATTCGTTAGTGGAAAAAAAGTTCGGTTTAGAAAGCTTCTTTTTGGATGGTTAGAGTAAGTTGTAAGTGATAATATCGACTGCATATGAATCTCAGAGTAGATATCTTCCTCAACACATTTTGATAAGGCATGATAAGGCAATGACATTTGTACTTTATTTGGAACTGGAAAGACGAGTGATTCTGGTCGTGAAATACTTATGATTTAGAAGGAGGCTGGTCAACGTATGGGATTCGTCGCATTGACAAAAACTATTACGGATTCGTAAGATGTGAGACGAACCATATGGGAGTTTTCTCACTGCTTCCGGTATGCTACACTTTGACAACGATTTTTTACTGATATCCTATTCATCTAAACTCACAAAAATATTCCAATTTTTAAATTTTTTTCCAAGTTCCAATTCCGATTAAACATATGGCTTGGAAACGATCTGTAATCACCATGATTGTAATTAAATCACTATTCACAAAAGATTTGAATAAGAACACTTGTCTGTTTAGTACAAAACTGTCAATTCACTATATGATAGGTTGTAATGGTTTTGTTCTCACTTGTCTATTGAAGATGAGTGAATCACAAAACTTGCAACCTGATGATCGACTCACCATATAGAAGCAGCTAATGGGCGAGGACTGGTAAGATACTCTCAAAGAAGTAAAAAGTAAAGCATTGCGAGGTTGCAAAGCGAGGTGCTTGTCAGAGCAATCGGTAGCACAATACATCGGACATGTTTAGATGCTGGTTCGAGTTCCATTTAAGGCTACAAGTTTTGTGAACCACTCAACTAATTCATTTATATTTATCATTTGAAGTTTTTCTGATTATGTATATCTAGCGGTACTAGTTACACACAGGCTCTATATGTCATTTCAGGAGAATTACTTTCTTTCGGATGACGATCCGATGAAAGATGTCAGAGTGCTGCTGCCGACCGTCACCACGTTCATCTCTTTGATTTGCTCAATTTTCTTGCTATTCATGGCAGCTATTCAGAAGTACGAATTTTATCAATTGTGTCAAAAGCGGCAACATTCATAACAGATTTGTCTAGTCGTAGATGTTCTAATAAACAGCATTGCAGGAAAATAAGTCATTCAAAATGAAAAAGGTTAACAAATAAATATTCTTCCAAATTCCAGATCTTATCGATAAGAAATATATTTGCAAGTTCAACTAGGTCAATGTGTGAGTTTTTTCAGAAATGAAACGTTGGATTTCGCTCTGCTTGTTCATCTCTTCTTCGTCTTTATGATTCATGTAGCACATCTTGTGATGCTGATCGCTCCACAGGTAGAGAGAGCAAGCTTCAATCCCAACAAAAATAATTAGAAAACAAAATTATTGGCTTGAATTTAATCCACAGTGGTACCGATTGCAGATAATTCGCGTACACTATGAGTTCTACACAAGATTTTATACGTTATACCTTTTATTGGTTTCTTTTCTATAAGCGTACGTAGAAAAGCTTCACTAATCGCTGTAAAGAAAGTCTTCCGAATTACGTTACTAGTGATAAGGATATCATCTGAATCGTATTAATCGTACAACACAATTTCTGATATTATTTTTGTTTATGCTCAATTGCCTTTATGTAAAAATCGAATAGTTATACAACTCATATAGTATTTTAAAGCCTAGAAGCTAATTAAAAGAATAATACTCAGTTTATATGTTTTGTAACAAAATAACGGAGATGCTTCTTCTTAGGAAGATATTATTCAGGTAGGAGAACCATTCTCACTACTGCCTGCACTCAATCTTATCCTGCAATTCGCTATCATTTCCGTTACTGCTACATTATATTTGGTGTTGACGTCAATTCGAGCCATTCTGATGGCACACAATCGAATGAAAGATGTCGACGAGAAGTTCTGCACACGACCTTGTTCAGTCGTCGTGCTTGGTATCTGTGAGTTTCTCCTGCCGTACCATTCCGCTAAATTCTTAGCTAGTAATCCTTGTCGATATTCTGCGCAGATTTCTGATGAAAACAGAAATGTAATCCAACATCTGACTATATCAAAATCAACCGAATTATTCCAGTATTTTGGAGTAAATAGCTCTAAAAGAGACACAGATGTTCCAGTGACTAAATGGAAAATCCGTCGAGTAGGAAGCGAACATTTTTTGCTCTTTCGGTTATCTGAATTAGAAAATACTTAATAAAAGCTCTAACACGATCCCAGTAGTTTTACTTTCCAATATGGTCATTTCAGCCTCTCGTTGGAGTACCCAATATTTTAGCTAAGCGTTATTTTAACAAAAATGAAGAGGTTTACGAATGCGAATCACCAAAGCAGTGATTTACGAAGTATCTTAACCATTTGTCATCTGAGGTAGCAATTGCTGAACGTTTTTGGTTTTAGTTTTGCCGGCCATCCTCACCTTTACTACCTACTACTTCACTGATTATTACGGTAGTAGCTTGAGCAGGTCAGTTTTTTAGTGTCATTAACGAACGTTCATTCTTAATACTAATTGTGCGAAAAAACCAAACCAGTTGAAATATCAATTATGTGCAACATTGGATCTAAAGCGTCACGTTATTTACATATTATTTCAATGCTATAAAAGACTTGTGATTCATCCGCATAAGCTTTAAGCTTGATTTTCCGCCTGTGAAAGCATTCATTTGCATAAAAGGTCTCGTTGAGTATGGATTTAAATAGAGATATGCTTTGGAGGTCATTCTCGCTATGAGATGTCATCTTCGTAACTTAATTGTTCATGTTAAATATCAATGATTTGTTAACATTACGTTATTGATAGTAAAAAAAGTTTTCCAGGTCTTTTGAGCGTATCGACTGGTTACTCCTCGCTAACTACCTGACTCCAACCGTATTTTTTTCTGCTCTTTCTCTTTCACACGCTATCTGGAACATCTATTTGGGCGGGGTCTGGAGGTTCATTCACTTCTCGCCCTTTTTTGTTTAACGTCATTTATTTCTTACTTCGATAATTAAGAAACTTATGAGTTGAGATGGGGGCGCAGTGGCTCAGTGGTGGAGATGCCGCAGTGACACGCCGGCCGATTTAGTTCGTGGCCGCCTCCCAGGCCTACCAAGCCCGCCATCCCTCCGGGGTCGGTAAATTGGTACCAGGGGAGTCTGGGTAAGATAACTGGCACTGGCTTAGTGAAGAGTGGTCAACTCAAGTCATTGTATAGACCAGGCACGCATTCAACCACCTCCACGATATCACGTCGAACATGAATGTGGGGGCGCATCCAACCACAAGGGATTGATCAACGCCAACAATTATCTTGTCTTATCTTATTTAAAAGGTAAATTACAGTAGACGTGAACGGATATTTCATAATTAACGGTTTGGTAGTCAGTGTATGTACAATGGCCGATTGTGAGCATCCAACAAAGGATGTGAAGCCTGTTCCTTCAGAGCACTTGTCTTTTACCGGAAACATAAAGGTGATAAAGCCAGTTCTATTTTGAGCGTTGTTTTCTTCAATCGAATTTCATTCAGACTAGCAACATTGTCATGTCTAATTGGACGAAACGAATGTGGCAAAGTGTTCTGAACAGGGTTTATGAAAGACTAACATTAGGCATTTTTTACCACAGCGACAATAACTATCAACAATTGAAATTCTATATGAAGAACACATAGCGAAGAATATAAATGCGAGAG
>KN716476.1:128410-140425 GCA_000816705.1 Dictyocaulus viviparus | reverse complement strand
ATACATAAATGTTACTATGGGCATACAGAAGGTATTACTCCACCAGCACAGCAGAATCAAGGAGTCCATTCCATGAATCCACCCGCGTCTCAAGGCAAGTACACGGTCGCTTTTGGTCCGCGATTCACCCCCTATCCGCCACCTGGGGTCGCGCCACGTAGCCTCGCGACTAACCGGCTTGAGATCCCTCAGCGAGGGAGATCCATGGCTTCAACATTAAGGAAAATAAATAAAGAAAAACCTCTTAATACAGCCTCTTCAAGGTAAACATCAGGTTCTTGTGAAATTACTTCGTAATTATTACCCACATTGACATCAAACCATTTCGTCAACAACTTTATCATCATCGTTCGTATTTCAACAACAGAGATGTGCAGCTGAAATTGTTAATTATGCACATTAAGAATTACTTCTGGTTTTGAGTTATTGCAAGTAATCGGTGGTGACCAATAATACACTGTTGCAGTCGTCGTATATGCTTCATCTAAACGATGGTTTCGGTATGGCAAATAAATGAAGGTAGGATAGGGTCTGTGTTGATGAATATCTCTCTGGGATAAGCTTACGTAGTCAAGTACAACGTAATAGAGTAGTTGAGTCTCAGATTATTCTAAACAATTAAGTTGTCCAATTTTATCAAGTCTGTGTTGTAGTTTCCCAAATTTCCTGGCACTAAAACACTAACGGGCAGGTAGGCGTTGGCAAATCTATGATTCGGATATACGTAGCACTATGACACCACCACTGCGCTACATGACGCTTCTTTTTTCACGGTAGCCTACAAACAACACATCTGAGCTCTTTCTATTCGAAAAACAAGTAACTTTATGGTCTATAATCTAAAATGTGGTTCTTTCCAGTTAATAATCTAATTATACCAAATGGAAATTTAATTACACCAAGATTATTGTGAACGGGGATTTTGACATGAGACTTGCAAGAATCTTTTACAAATCAAGATGTTCCAGTTAATTACTTTCTAATAGCAAGTCATAAGTGCTTTTCCTTCTAGATTGCGAACAAAATAATTATTATTGAAAAGTACAAAATGGTAAGGTGACTAACAACCTTAGAATATTTTGCGTGTAGCCAACTAACAAGAACACCATTTCCAATTCCAAATACTAATATAGCTGTTTCTTCTTCGTTCAGGTGTACTTCTGACTTGAGAATACATTCTGCAAATAAAATGTCAATAATGTATAGATTTTCATATCTAGCTAAGAAACAATCATAACTCGAGCGTATATGAATTATAGCAGGAACTGTGAAGCATGTGAAGGAGAGACGACAACACCTCAACATTGAGGTATATTCATTCATTTGACTGCAATACACTACCATAAAACTATAATAGGCTGATGAAATGGATCGCTGATTCGTATATTATTCAAATGAGTTAAACTTTTAGCGACGCAATGGTATCTATACGTGCTTAATAGAAAGAATAGAGGAGAAAGAAGAAGAGTATCCAAAATTGATCATCGATTATTTATGGTATCGATAAAATATTTGTATATTCTCGGTGTTAACTCAACGCAATATTCTAAGCAAACTATCTATTTTCCAACTAAAAATATTATAAAGATGGAGATTGAAGAGAAGATTAAACAATGGGATGGCTGAACACTTTGATTATGTAGATTGTCTCGATAGAAAAAAGCAACTTAATCTATTCATGAATGAACACGTTGTTTACAGACAGCTGTTACTTGACTATCCATTAGATGTGGCTTTGGACGATAAAATTACCAAAAATATCAAAATTCTCGGCTCTCATCATCTTTCAAACAAAAGTTTTTATCTACTATGGTGAAAAGTCAATTATTCGGTTTATTTTTTATAAGCAAAAGAATAGAAATCAAGAAGGAATCATGTAATAATAAAACAAAGGAGAAATAAGATTATTGAACACTTAAACGTAAACAACTGGAGTCACTACTACCTTCTACCTCACTTAATTAACGTCTTATAGCGTGATATTATTATTCATGCACCTGGAACAAGGATCAAAGCTTAGCAATAAAAAGCTTAACAATTAGAATTTTCTCAAATAACTCCACTTTGTTTATTAGAAAATATAGAAATAGATCAAATTTTTACCTAACGTAGCGTTTTCAAAGAGTCCATGATCTAATTTTCCATTTCCTAACTTCCATTTTGTCGTGTCAAGTTGATTTTTGTATAATCTGCCTAAAATATTATTATTATCAAAAATTTGAGAATTAGTAGAATTTCTCCTCGTAGTATTTTTACTTTCCATTAATTGTGATAAATTATTAAGCATGAGATTCTGAGTTTTGTGGCTAACTCAAAACCCAAAACTCATATCACTGTAACTCCTCATAGTTGACAATTAGTGAAAGTTATTGAACCTATGATGATAAAAATCGATTGATCAAGCTTTTAAAAAGCTAAACAATGTTCAATACGTTGAATGTGAAATTTGAAAGGTTGTTTCAAGACAGAGCAAAAAACCTTCAGGCTTAACGAGTGGAATCATCGCTAATTTCAATCGGCTTTTCCTCTGTATAAGTTGTCGCTCGACGAAAAAGCTTAGAAATTAAAACAAATAAACATTGAGGATGAATTAATGATGAATAAGAAAATTCAACTAACATCAGTTAAATGGTAAAAGTAGAAGAGAATTGGTAATGACATACAATAAAAATTGAGACACTTCGATTACATCTCTCACTTCCATACAATCTTCCTCATCGCATAATTGTTCACTATAATAATAAAATTGGGAAATAGAAAAAGATAAGATAAGCTTTGGCGTTGATTAATCCCTTGTGGCCGGTTGTGCCTACGTATTCGTGTTCAACGTGATATGGTGGAGGTGGTTGAATGCAAGCATGGTCTAAACGGTGACGTGAGGCTGACCACTCTTCACCAAGTCAGTGCCAGTCATCTTACCCAGATTCCTCTGGTACCAATTTACCGACCTCGGAGGAATGGCGGGCTTGGTAGTTTCGGGTGCGGAGTTACGTAGAATTTGATTCGGGCCTTCATGTTACTGTGGTAACTCCATCACTGCGCCTCTACTTGAAAGAATTTTCAATATTCCATTGGTGAAAAATCCGCTATAATTTTTTCAACCTTAATACTATGTCATATTATACCTTAAAATCGATCGAAATTGTTAATATAATAACCTATGAATACAATTCAGCATATATTTGATTTAACACTTATTTGGTTGTAATGAAAAACCATCAAAAAGCGAAAAAATTCATGCGTGATACAGTAGTCAGCAAAATCATGAGGGTAACTTGATTGTAATTTTGAGAAATGGAAAGAATAAAAAGATGAACAGCGAGTTGATGAAAGACTTACAGTAATCTAGAAGATGTGTATTCAGAAATTATCGTATAATGAAAATCTAGTTCTGATTGAAATTCATATTTTTGTGGTTCGTCGAGTGATGTCGATCTGTCGCAAATCAATATGACGACGATCACAAAAGCATAAAAATAGAAGTAGATCAAAGCCCTGACGAGACTCACTGTTTTTGTTTTTCTTTAAAAAAACAGTTATACAAAATTATCGTCAAAACATTTTTGAGTATTACAATCACAATGCTTTTTATTATTATGCTCACAGAAGAAACAGAATAATTTTCTGAAATTAGTCACAATCATAATCACTTGAAGGAGCCACTTTTTAAAATGATACTTTATCATTTTCTGTACTACATTATTTCTTCTACATATTCATAAACTTTTAAGCATTTCAATAATACCTCACAAAACAAATACTGCATGCAGTCAGTAAATTTTTGATTATCAGAAAAAACGTTTATTTTAAGCCGCTAAGCGTCCTTCACGTTCTTAAACGAATATTCGTCGTGCTTACCCCAATTTCATAGCTTTATCATTATTAACGATGACCCATATCTAAAACAGTTCAAATTTGTTTTAGTTCGTCTTTGAAGTAGTTCATGCCGTTCCAGAATATCCGCTGTTCAGATAGAACCAAAGTTTCAGGAATACTTGCTATTTCCTTTAGCACATAATGTAACCCATGCAATAAACATCAAAATGTTGAAATATACTCGTTGATGTCTAGGCTCATTGTGTCCCTATAGTATAAATAAACAGAAAAGGCTGACTGTCGCGTAAATCACTGGTAAGAGGTACCACGGTGGCACGTGAGCATGGGTGCCGCATACAAAACTTTGAGTACGGTATAGAGCTAACGGAGCTTTCCATTCATTAGTAGTAGGTGATGTTGCACCAGTGAATTCTCGGAGCGTAAGCAGCACTTTTTTTGCAGCAAACTAATGATCCAAAGTTATGCGTGTGGACCACTCTGTTTTATACATCTCCACGATACACAACGAATAGATGCTACATATCCACATAGTGATAGTTGAGCTCAGTGTTTATCACTCTTATTGAAGCATTGTAAATATTGTTTGTGATTGTGTTTATGGCCTAATAGTTCAGATTGTTGGTATCGTGGAATCTGTTACTAAGATTCAATATAAAGATTTGATCACCTTAATTCGACGTTAGTACGCTCTACAATCTTTATATGCTCCACATAAATTTACTTATAATATTAATAACTGCTCTGAAATTTACTTGTGTACAAATGTCATTATCACTTACAGCGATTACAAACAGTCTCAATAATCCTGCCAGTCTTCGAGGCCTTCGCATAATTAAATGAGTGTGATTGATATGTGATGTTTTCCTGAAATAATCGTTCTATACACCTTCAACATGTTACACGGTAAAAAATGATGCTCAAAGAAAAGAAACAAAGTTTCCAACTGAATCGTTTTACTGCTAAGTGATTGAATGTGGCAACATTACTAAAAAGCTTTGTTAGGCCTTAGTATCAAGAACTGCTTGGATCTCCGTTCCGTGCAGCACTTTCTACAACTACGCTACACACAAAGATTTACAGGAATTCTTGGATTACATCTAATTATTAAACATATGTAGCAAAAACGTGAATTTTAATTAAAATTTTCTAGGAAATGTCAGATATGATTTCGTGTGATCGATTCCTGTTGTATAATGCTTCTACACAATCGTGGTATTGCTGAGGTGATCGGTTGCGAACCTGGTTTATACAACAGCTTGAGATCACTACTCATCACCAATTCAGTGCTACTGATCTTCTAGAGCTTGTTCTGGAACAAGTTTATTCTGAAGGGATGGCGGATTCGGTAGGCCTGAGGGATCTCACGAAGCTCACTGGGACTGCTAATCATTGCGGCTGCTCCACCATTGCGCTACGCGCTCTCAAGAAAGTGCTAGTATACACGTACTGGTTATTATAAGTAAGAATCTAACAAACCTCTTTATTCGCTAAAAAACTAACAATGTCACATCAAAAAAATCGTATGTTCATCGATAAAAGGGTCTCGTTGTTTTCTAGCTAGCTTCAGTGAATTATTTGAATATTCATGCGATGTATACGAAGTGGGTAATTTCTGCAAACAATATCGAACGTCCGTGAGGAAATAAGAAGAATCATTCCGTCAGCATCTCATATATGAATTTGGAAAAAGCACTAATAACTGAATAGCAGCAATTCGTTTGATTGAACATTATCAAAAGGTCACAGATACGTTCCTGGAAAAAATCCACTAAGAGGCCAAATTTGCTCAATAAGCAAAAATTAATTGACATACTAAAATTCACTTAATGTGAATGACGATTCACTGGGACCATTGCCAATAGGAAAAAAACAACATCAATATTCAAATAAAAGCTTTTTGTGCAGAGAATTGTGAATAAAAATATGAAATGTAGATCATTTAGAGAACGAGTGTAGATCAAAAAATCAATAATTTGTATGAGAATCACCATTGCATTTCTCTATTTCTCCGCTCGTTCTTCTTCTATCAGTTAAAAAAAAGAAGCAACTGTGATCATTCTTTTTCTAAAGGTTTTTTAAGAATTTGTAATAAATTAACTGTTATTCAACATAAAAAACGTTAACTTTTTCATGTGAATATAGATTAGAATAGTTGAACGGTAGGTGATCGGAAATATACCGTATAATTTTTCTGTAAACCTTCTCAAACAATAGACTCCATTAATATACAAAAAAAAATTAATGTTTGTATTATGAATAAGTCATCACGAAGTATTTTGAAAATCCTCTTCTTAATTCCTTTTTATTTTCTTCTTCATGATAATTTTCTTATTTTATAAATGATTTACAGTCTACAGTCATTTTTATTTGTTTTCTTTCAGCTATGATAGTTCATATGATGGTTATGTTTTAATATCCCTAATGATGACAAGTCAATCACAAAACTTAGAACCTTAGGCGGGACTCGAACCCGTGTCTACAGATGCCCGATCTGCTGTTCTAAATGATTTCACTATCGAGGCCTTCCATCCAGAACTATTGGATGCTTCACTTATTCTAAATCGGGTGAACCGATATTGGAAATGCATCCAGTTAAGCTGAAAATTACGGGGTTGTTGATGTATTAGTACTCATAGCCATTTTTATTTATTTTCTATCAACTATGGTAGATTATAATGGTTTTGCACTAATATCGCTGATGATGCAATTAGTCGTACTTGATTTCGGTAATACTGACTGAATCGGTTAGTACAACAGGCTGTACAGATTTGGGTAGATTCGAGTTCTAGCCCCACCTATTTACAAGTTTTGCGATTAACCCAGCATCACTAAGGATATTACCTTATTATATTTTTGCAGCACTTTTTTCAAATACACAAATAATTGAATGGTTTCGAAGAAGTTATAGGTTTTCTATCCGCGATCGATTTGTTTTGTATTGTTTTTAATCTACGTCCCATGGGTACATGGGTCATCAATATTCGTTTCGAATAAATTTTTTTTTATTTCAGGGTTTCCAAAAACTCTTATTACGTTGTATTTATCACTATCATCTGGTTTTTATTAATATATCAAGACTAATATGTCAATCACGTGAATGTAGAATTAGTCATTGGTTTCCTAAGAAGCTGTTGTGCATAAAATTCCAGTTGTAGCTAGCGATGATCTATTGAATCGATATTGAAATTTACTAGAAACTACTAAGAATTTTTTTGTTTGTTATTTGTGCTTGTTCCAATTTTTTCGACTAGAAAAAGCTATTGCCAGCATCAAAATTCCACCAGCGCTCGTCGACCAAGCTGGAGCTAAATGCGAACAACAAACACTATGTAACTGCTATGAGAACTTCAGCACAAAAATACCGTTTTTCCTCCAACTTCTTCCCCATTCATTAGAAAAACAAGTTCGACCTGATGCTACCTACGCTGTTTATTACCTCATTATTTAAAAAAATGGAAACACTCGATTTAAAAAAGAACATGTGTATTAAGAGAAAACTCCTCTCTAATTTTTTTCTGTAGATGACGTCGCCAGTTTTTTTCAAAATTCCGTACAATAGAGACGATGCTCTATGAATCTAATGAAACGGGAAAAAAAAACATTGGGCTGTGTATAGATAAAACAAAAAGTCACTTTAAAAAAGGCTATGCAATAATGAACAAAGATCAAGCTACATGAATATCTGATTATAGAGACCTTCTTGTTCATGTACTTTATACATACAATAAACATAGGAAATAACTGAGATTGGAAGAGTTCAAAGAGAAAAAGTACCATGGGCAGTATTTGGATCATTTAGCAAGGCTACGGATCTAACTAGCAGACCTGCAACTACGAGCTCCTCTCTTTGACTTAACAGTCCTTCCAGCACTCTTCTAATCTGTGAACTGACTTCTCGTGAATGTCAAAAAAAATTTCCAGAAAAACCATGTCATGAGCTTCATGTGCAATGTCCAGAATCATGTGTTTTGGATTTTAACCACAACTAACGCCTATTCAAAATATGCAGCTTGAATTTTCCAAAAATACCATGTTATCGAAAATAAGTCGAACATACACTGATGGTAGTACACGAATGAGCCGATCATGTAGTAAGAAGTACAAGTGGGAGATTGACGAAAATAACTGCAGAGTGGGATTCAACAGCATGCAATTATCATCTCCGACGACCACTCAGATGATGACCAAACGTGTTTGTGGTTAACATTAACCACTTGGACAATAACTATTTGGCTAGGAGTTTTAAAACTATAAAGTGCACTTGCACTACCAGTGATGACGGAAAATTGAAGTATTCAACTTAGCAGGTAAGTGCTGGCAAAATGTCAACTCTAAGAGATTGGTAAGCATTAAGAGATGATCAGTAATACAGTCGGTAGCACAGCATATCAGTAATATTCGAGACTTAAGTTCAAATCCCGTCATAAAATTCTGGTTGTGTGATTGACATAGCATCATGGGGATATCAATTTTAAGATCACAATTCATTAAATTTGGTGGGTAAAATATTATAAACAACTGTATAAGTATGTGTCTGTATTATTCAATGGTTGCAATACTTCTTGGCATCATGCCAATCGCTGTACAACTGTTATGCACGGCTGTTGGTTATGTAAAGTTAATTATTAGCAAGTACGGAAGTATCTGGTAATGTGAAGCTCTGGAAAACCTTCGCACGATCATACAGATCTATTTGGCAATTGGGCAATTTGAAACAGCTCAATCCATGATAGTAAGCAAATGTAAATCGATATTTCCGAAAACTTGATTTATTTGAATGAAATACTGTATGAAACTGCAGAGGTTTATCCTTCATTCTCAGCTAGTACTACAAAATCAGAAAGGCACTGTAGAATTAACATTTAGAAATTCAATTAAAAGTGAATTATTGATGCGAAGTGCATTATTTCCATCATGATGAACTGTTAGAAACGTCAACGCCATGAAATAGCAGTTCGCTGGATTCAAAGAATCTTTAACAGTACCAGTGATTTGCTTGCTCGTATTTCAAGCCACAGGGAGTTTTCGGTTGAGGGCTTTTTGAGAAAAAAGTGATAAATATCACTCATGGAAACCATATAACAGTGATTTTGCAGTTGTTTGGATATTGATCGATACGTTACAATGTTCTATGAATATCTAATTAAATTGATCCCTTTCACTGCTTCCAATATTGGAAATCATGTAAAACACAGTGTTTATGTGATTGAAGGAGAGCAGTTATTCCATACGCTTATTGACTCGCCATTTCACATTAGCTTCTTGATGGATATCTAGCAGGCTGCTTAAATAAAATGTATACGGTAGTCTGTATTTGTGAATGGTGCACGTTAGACAAGAGTGTAAGCGACTTTATTATTGTCATTGTGGATAAGATTGGTATCGAACGATATCCGCAATGGGAATATGAAATCGTGGTGTACGCACAACTGGAAAATGATGTCCTGAAAAGTTCTGGTACTTGAAGGATAATCTGACAAACAGTGCACTTTACACTACCTTACAATTTGAGCAGTAACAAAAGAATCATTCCTTATTATCAAAGACTTCAGGAATAAAGAGAGGTGAAGCTGTACCTATAGGGGCAGTGGCGCAGTGGTAGAGATGCCGCGGTAACACGCAGGCACGAATAGACTACTGAATAGTCAAGTCACTGAATAGACCAGTAGACCAGGAATAATCAAGTCACTGAATAGATCAGTCTCGCATTCGACCACCTCTACGATATCACGTTGAACTCGAATGCGTAGGCACATCCAGCTAGAGGAATTATCAACACCAAAGGTTATTCTTGCCCATGGTATCCTTTTGAGTTCGCTCTCAAAAACCCAGTAGCTCGTTGCCTTATAAAGTACCTATTTGTACCAAAATAATCTGAAGAGCTAAGCAGTATTGATTGAGTGGGAAGGGATCGGGTTAAATTAATGTAATAGACCAGAATCCCATCCAAAGCCCCACTGACTTCGTGGTGAAAACGAATGAATGGTGCGTTCCATTGGAATTTATGAAAGTCTAAGCTTTAATAATACTTACTTGGATAACTCCGTTGCAAATTGTTCAGTTGCTCACCGAAATTTATGATAGAGCCGTCAAGCGTGTTGACCATCAACAACGTCAAGTACATAGAAACAAAGAATAGCCACAAGTAATGCATTAGTCTGAAAATATCGATATTAAAAAAAAAGAAGACGAATTTAAGTCTTAATCTCAAATCATTTTGCTAACAATAAAAAACTGCTCATTTTTGAATTATATTCAATGATACGATACTGTAAGTCCAAATAATCACGATAGGGCTCATTGTAGTAAATATAGCATGAGTTGCTTCTACTCATTACTAGCTAGAGTTCATCCTTAAATAGTAATTGAATAAGAATCACAAAAAAGGAGGATAGTGAGTGTTGAAATAGTCGGTTAGTTAATAAACGAGAATAATATGAGAAATGAAGCAAAAAGATAAATAGTATCAATATAAGTAAAGCTGAGTACAAACAGTTTTCTTATTAAAGCGTACTTCAAAGCAACGGATTCAATTTCGTATATGTACGAATTTAATGAGTAACATGAACAACATCTATAGCTGCTATGGGTGTTATTCGTAGTCAGACTGATAAATTAAGGACATAAGCTTGTGGACTCATTCGTTTCTTGCCTTGTATATCGCTGTGGATTTGCTTAAATTTTTTTTATTGAGATTCTATACGTAAGGCGTCATTATGATTATCGTCATATAGATAATGAATTGAAAAATTAGTTTTTGTTAGTAAAACGTGAGAATCTATACATTATTGGCATTATATTTGTAGAATGCATTCTCGAGTCAGAATCATATCTTGAAGGAAAGAGATAGCTTCATTAGTATTTCAAATCGCAAACGGTGCTCGTATTAATTGGCTGCATACAGAATATCCTACGGCTGTTTGTCACTTGGAACTCTAGGAGTTTTCGTTTACAGTTTCATTTACAACATTCGTACAAATCGATTTCTTAGTCAAATCCCAAGTTTTGCGTGGCAGCACCACTGCTTGCGCAAACGGGTCAATTACTATCACTTCACTGAATCACTCAAGTCTTCAACTATTTCAAATTGTTTTCTTAGAAACCAATAAAATACGTCAAGTAAATAGGAGAAGCAAAAAGAAATTTTACTAGAATCAATGACGGAACAAGAATTTATGGCAGCTTGATGAAGCAAAAAAAAAACAGATAATATCCTGAGCTTTCATAGACAATTACAATGAGTAATTTTCACGGGAATATGTATTTGTAGAGGGCACTGTGATGGAAATACCACAGTGACACGCAGACCCAAATCAGTCAGCGACCGCCCAACAGGACTACCAAGCCCATTATCCCTCCGAAGTCGGTAAATTCGTACCAGAGAATGAAAGCTGCGTAAGATAACTAGTAGTGACTTAGTGAACAGAGTGAACTCAACTTTCTGTAGAGAATAGGCTGGCATTTAATCACCTCTATGATATCACGTTGAATGCGTAGGCATATCCCTTGCCACAGGGACTGAACAACACCAAAGCTTATCTTATCGTATCGTATCGTATTTCCTAGTAGTTTACTCTTAAAAACAAATGATTATTTCTTGATTTCTATCGTTACCTGTTGGCGAGTACTACATGAATTTTCCCTCATATCTAGTTTTCAATATTTCAGCATCTCGTTCATTACTCAATTAATAGAAAACTAGACAGCGTCAACTCATAAGCAACTGTGATAACTTACATATTCTTTTTGATAACTATATTAGATGTCTCGATTTCAAATATGTATTTGACAAGATTGTTCAATGTATAGAATGTAATGCATTTTTGTGGAATATTTTGAGTATTACTTGATGTGGAGAAACTACATTACATTGAGCAGAAGCACCCCAATGTCAGGCTAGACTCAAACTCGCACCTCACAGAAATCTGTGATGATGAGCTCGTATGTCAATTTGGATGAGTTTTTGGTTTTAGGCTGCTCCGTAACAACTATGAAAAATAATTGATTAATAATTACTTTTTGTTCCTTAGTAAAAGTACAAGCCGTTGAGTGCAATTTCGAGTGTTCCATTAACATAGTTGTGTTCCTATGTATGTGATTTTGAATGGAAAATTCCCCCTTGTAAGAGATTTTGCCCTGATATACATATTATATATATATATATATATATATATATAT